>JACXGJ010017147.1:0-11485 GCA_016801105.1 Esox niger
ACACACACACACACACACACACACACACACACACACACACACACACACACACACACACCCACACACACACACACACACACACACACACACACACACACACACACACACACACACACACACACACACACACACACACACACACACACACACACACACACACACACACACACACACACACACACACACACACACACACACATGCACATACACAAACAGATCAACAGATCACACCCAATCACTCTCTTTATTAGACGTTTGCCCAGTAAGAGAAAACATGAAGCTTCTGGCATACAAACACCAGGCCCTCCAGCGTGTGGTGACCACAGCCAAACACACCACAGGGGCTGTTCTCCCACCCATTATCAACAACTACAACTGCAAAATGTTACCCAACTAGAATCATCATTGGTACGATTTTTGTGAGCAGGAATGCTAAGGGGATGAGGAACACAATTACAAGATGAATAGAGAGGATTTTTCTGCATAATGTCCCCAGAGTCCTTGCTCATGTTCTCATCATTCGCTAGTCACTCGCTTTCACTCCTTTCATACAGTACCAGTCAAAAGTGTGGACACACTTCTCTATTCACTACAATGGATAAGTGTGTCCAAACCTTCGACAGGCACCGTGCGTGTTGACCTTCTTTACCTCCCCCAAGATAAATGTTGAACAGGGACATGGCACACCGACACGCGAACGTACGCACACACTCACGCAACCATTGACACTTTCTCGTCGCCTTTCCCCGCTCTCGCTTTTTCTCCCCCTCTCCCGGTTCCTGTGGTCAGTGATGAGCCTCCAGCGTGCCAACGTAGGCAGAAACAGTCACTCACGATATTAGAAGCGGCACTCTGGAAACAGGATTGCTACATGTTTTATTTGCAGACCATAGAGCTATGAAACTAATAAATGTGTTCTGTGGTGCTGGTAGGAGGACTTTACAGACTGTGTTCGTGTATATGTGCGAGGTGTTTGTCGGTATTTTTGTAGGGAATGTAATAAATGCCAGAGATGATTTCTTCTCAAGCTTTTCTCCGAATCATGTAAAAATGTTAATGTTCATCTCTGTTATTGCAACACAGTCTCGCAAACAGTTTGGGCATAAACATAAAAAATAGAATGTCATGCATTTTTTAAGCAAAAAGACCATTAGAGCCCATCACACATCATGTTCCACTGTGTGACTTAAGTGTGACACAGCGTTGGTTATCAGTGGGCCATAAAACAATTCAATGACACTTGTGAAGTATTTTCATCAGGATCCAGACTTACTGTTTAGATATTTGTTTTAAGATATTTTGTTTTATTAAGATACATGCAATAGTGCATTGAGATATGTGTCCTTGAAAGGTAGAGTTAGAGGGAGAAGGGTTTGTGTGTATGTGTTTAGAGAGGTGTGTGTGAAATAAGGTGTTTGTGGCCAGGCTGTGACTCGGCCCATCACACACACATTATTTACAGGCTGCTGGCTGTCAGCCTTACGCCAAGGTGTCTGTGTTACACACATACACACACACACATATTGACACGCAAACGTGCACACCACGTTCCCTGTCCCCCTCACACCCTTCACCCTCAGCGCTCTTGCACCACTCCAGACAGAATATCCTAGCTCTATTCTTGTACTGTTCTACACCCTCCATTCCCTCTCTGCCTTTCCAAGGTCTCTGTCTCTCTCAGGTGAAATATAGTTGTGTACAGTACTGGCTAAGCCACATTTCCACACAGTCTGATGAGGCGAGGAGTAATGGCCTGTTCAGCTTTCCTTTACCAACTCTAATCTTTTTTACTTGTTCAGCTAAAAGAAACAAAAACATTTAAATAATTTCACTGATATAAAGCAAGCAAGAGTCGTCATTGTTTACCAGAGATCTGAGTTCTGATTGGTTGCTGAGTGATTTAAAAAATTGCATTTGTGTTCTATGTTCGTAATCAGTTCAAGGAACAGAAACAAACCCTAATCTAGGTATTATTGTCAGTGAATATAAAGTATAATTTTGCTGCTGGAATATCCAAAGACAACAAAGTGTTTGTGCTAAATGTGCTGTACACATTTACAGAAAATGTACAGGTATTAAGTATAATGTATGTACAAGTGAGATAAATAGTTGAGCAATGAGGTTCCCGGGGTAGACATGTGTATGTAACAATTGAAAATACAAGTATAGTGGCAATTCTAAATGTGCAATGAAGGCAAGTTTAAGGTGCAAGTCGGCATGTGCAAATAAAACACAGGAATAACATCAATGACACGTGAACTGAAAAACCTTATCAGACTTGTAAGGCATAACAGAATCCTGTAGTACAAAGGGTGTTTGTGTTTGTGTTTGGTGATGGAAAGTCATAGAGTTCAGCAGGAATTTAGAAGATTGAAAGAAACTCTTTCTGAGCCTGCTGGAGCAAGAACAAAGAGACCTGTACCGCCTGCCTGATGGGAGGAGGGCAAAACGTTTGTGGCCCGGATGTGAAGGGTCCCTGATGATACCATACACACTGTGCAGACACCGCTTACACTGGAGGTCTGCGATGGCTGGGAGCTGTGTACCCGTGATGTGCCGGGCAATTATCAGCACCCGTTGCAGGGCCTTCTGATCGTCTACGGAGCAACCGCCAAACCACACTGTGGTGCAGTTAGTCAGAATGCTGTAGACTGTGCAGCGGTAAAAGTTCACAAGGATCTTGGAACACAGACAAGCTTTCTTCAGCCTCCTCAAGAAGTAGAGGCACTGACGTGCCTATTTGACCAGGGCTGAGGTATTGAGGGACCAGGTGAAGAGATGTGGACACCCAGGAATTTGAAGCTGGACACACTTGTACGCCCCACCTCAGTGTCATTGATGAGAACTAAGGCGTGACTGCAGCCTTTAGATGTTCTGTAATCCACAATGAGCTCCTTGGTTTTCAGGTCGAACGTCATTCAGTCTAGTTGCAGTAGACAATCAACCCATCACTGAATTCCTCACAGACAAACAGCACAGCCAACTAACTGGCTACCAGGAGGACAATCTCAGTAAGAGCCATAATGACAGCAAACCCACCGCTGGTGTTGTCTGAACTAACTGCCAATGCTGGGGAGCCCCTGAGGTAACTTGTCCCCCCATGTAATTCTCTAAAATCCCATGGCATTTGTACAATCACAAGCTCAGTTTGTGCTTGCTATCTGTAATTAGTATTAATAAAAAAGAATTATGCATAAAACAGATGAAATGGATTTTAATGCATGTGTAAAACCCTATTGAGGTAACTAGCAACCCTGTTACCCCAGTACAACAACATTTCATTAAATATCTAAAATAGTATAAATTGCATCCATAGTTTATTCTCCTAAGCCTAATCATCATCCACATACCATTTATTCCCAATATTTTCCTTTTTGTTTCCGTAGGCAGACATTATTCCTGGGGGGGCAGGAATAATGAATTCCTGGAATAATGAATAATGAGTTCCAGGAATAATGAATTCCAAAATATTATCAGTGAATAATAAACAGTTTCCCCTGGAACCCCTGGAACCCCCTGGAACCCCCTTTTCACAGCCCAAGTAGACACTCTAAACGCTCATTAGCCAAAGTGGTGAAAAAATGACACACCTCTGTTGCTAAGCCAGGTTGCTAGGATTGCGTTCTTTGACCATGGGGTCAGCCAATCTCAGGCCCTTTATGCTGGGGTCACTTTTGTCTCTGAACTCAAGTGCAGTTCTCTCATAAACCTCTGCCCTGAACATCACACAACTTCTCACCACCAGACAGTTTGTATGGCGTCCCCCCCATAATTCCATGGAACATACATATATCTAAACAGTATAAAGTAGGCTACAGTAAATGACATACATAGGCTACAGTGTCACTGCATGTAGCCTAGACCACTTTGCCAGTTATGGGCAAGTTGGTTATTGTTCTGGTTATAAGTGTGAAAAATACTTCAGCTATTAGCTCATTGTGAGTTTTTGGGGATTTTACTTGGAACAGATTTGTCTTCTCTTTTCAGCAGGCATTTGCTTTCCAAACCGATTGTTCCCTCAATTGTATTTTAAAGAAAACACCAACTGACAGTCTCAGACAACTTCAGAAATATTATCCCTAGATGGTTCAGCCTTGGAGCATTTGTCAGTGTACCTGGGAAGGTAAAAGTCAAAGTGTTTCCATAACCCTTCTACAGGCAGAAATCCACCCCATTGTATTGTACACTGATGAGCCAAAACATGACCATTCACGAGAGAAAGGGAATAACAGTGATCATCTCCAAACAAGGGCACGTGTCAAGGTCTGCGCAGATAAGATGGGAAATAAACAATCAGTTCTCATAGTCATCATGTTGGATGCAGGGGAATTGGGCAGGAGTACAGACCTGAGCAACTGTGACAAGGGCCAAATTGTTATGGCCAGACGACTGGATCAGAGCATTGCTTTAATGTGCCAGAATTTGTCAAACCTGCATTGCTCTGGTATGCTGTGGGACAGAAGCGGGCCTTTCATAACTTTAAGAGACATGCTATGGCTTTTCTACTGTATATTCTGCAATACGGTATATTGAGCACATGTTGTATACTCTATTGCTTCCCACATGAAAGCATTGGAATTTACAGACAACAAGATGATATTACGTCCCAGCGGTTTTAGTGCTATAATACTATTCGAAAGTAAAATATTCAGGCCATACTCAAAGGACATGGAATCAATGGGTTAAATGTGTGTAAAACTGCAACTTGTAACAGGACAGCAGGGAAACACATGTCTCCTGCAGAATCAATGAGACTTAATGGACAAAACCTGTCTCCTTGTGTCAGCTGGGGTAAAGAGAGGTGTGAAAAGTTCAGGGAGTCTGGTGTGTAAGAAGGAAGTTGTGTGTGTTGTGTGTGTGTGAGGTGTTTGTGACAGAGGTGGGAGATGATCTGGGCTAGTCCCAGAAGGATTTAGGTGTTACACTCCCTCAGACTTGTTAGTCTACATGATGCTCCTGTCTGTCTCCAGCATTCATACACCAGACTCTCCTAGCGTGTGCGTGTGTGTGTGTGTGTGTGTGTATATGTGTGTATATAAATGTGTGTGTGCGTGTGTGTGTGTGTGTGTGTGTGTAGGGTGATTGAAAGTTTACACTTAGAAGGTTACTGAGGGGACAGTTTGGAAAAGGAGGGCAGCGTAACATACTACATATACATATATATATATATAGATATACTTCATATTGTTTGTAAATATATGTGATCGTAACCTAGGACTCGGGGATGACAAGTCTGGTCTTACTTACATGTTTGTAAATATAAGTTGCTCTATGAACACAGGTATGGAAATAGGTTTCAGATACGCCACCAAAAGTAATTTAAGATGAACGAAGAATGCTGTCGTAATCAATATTTCAAAGGAATACAATATATTAGTACTACAACACAACGTGGTGGGAGGACTCTAACAGAAGTAAACTCCTAAATAGTACTACAACACAATGTGGTGGGAGGACTCTTTAACAGAAATAAACTCCTAAATAGTACTACAACACAATGTGGTGGGAGGACTCTTTAACAGAAATAAACTCCTAAATAGTACTACAACACAACGTGGTGGGAGAACTTTTTAACAGAAATAAACTCCTAAACAGTACTACAACACAACGTGGTGGGAGGACTCTAACAGAAATAGCCGTTGCCATCTGTTGTTGTCATTCATGAAACTTTTTCTACAATGTTCTTGTAAAGCTGGATCCATAACGTACAGCACAATAAAGTGTATCAGACTATTCATCTCTTTATGGGGAACAAGGGTTATCTCAACACCACAGATAAATGCCCACAATATCATGCATTTAGTTCCATTCCAGGTTACTCAGAATTTCACACCACTGCAGAGTTTCACACCTCTGTTGAGCTCAAGGGGGTGGGCGGCCTACACCTGGTGTTCCAGATCTGTAGTGAAGCAAAAGTGAAGCAGGGCACCTGATTAACCTCACCAAGGGTGTCCTGGAGACTTGTGTGGCCAGACAGTGGTCTTGACTGAATACACTCCCATTCTTCCTCAACAGACATTTCTCATCACAATACACGTGTGTGTGTGTGGGAGGGAGAGAGGCAGAAGGAGAGAAAGAAAGTGAGAGCGTGTGTGTCAGTGCATATCCTCTATGGATGTATTCAAGGCTAATGGAAACCCTTTGATTCACACCACAAAATGAGATAATACAAAAACATATTTTTTGACGTTATATATTAAACGTTTCTCATTATGACAGGGCGAAATTTTGAAGTACTTGATGAACAAAATAATCTTCTTCCTCTGCTGTTTTCCGCCCAATGCCTTTAAAGTATCTGTTTTGAATGTTTCTCGTGGAAAAGCCATTGATTTGTTCTTTGTTGTGACAATACGATGTCTTGGATAGGACGCTGAATGATTGCAGCTCTCATCTGGCTGTAATAGGCCCGGCTAGGTACATACTGAATATCACTTAGACTACATACAAGTTTACAAATATTGACATGTGATCACGACACTCCAATGTATTTTCTAGCAGTGTCGATTCATTTCAGAATGAGAGGGAAAGCAGAGGTATCACAAGATGCAATGAGGTATCACAAATGCGCTTTGTATTCAAACATTTTAGTTTCGGAATCAGTGTTTAGGGTTTGACTCACTGTCCCTCATTCAAAGTAGGCAATGTCTTATGTACAGACCCCTATGTTGAATAACCTGCTCATTTTGTTCATGCAAAAAATATTATCAAGGTTATGGGTGCATTGTTTTCTTTGCATCGTTATATGAATAGGAGAAACATCGGTCTTACTGTAACAAAACACACTCTTAATTTGCAAATACTCACTGGGCTGAGTATAATGGGATTATGATTAAAAAGGCAATTTTTCTTAAAGTTGGCATGGGACATGAGCCGCGCCAACAGAGAAGAGTTGACAATTATCTGTCTCCATTTAAAGCCCATCTGAATGTACAGGAGCGTCTACAAGCCAAACAATGACAGCACAGAAGTTAGCAGCCAAGTTGTAAATCATACAAAACATCTGGGAGTGCCAGTTCCTCCTTCATCCTGGATTGTTTTATGACCTTACCTGTCTGTTATTTTATCCCAAACACATATTTGGAAAATTGAGTATCATTACTTTTAAAATAACTTGAATATTAATATTGGGATTTTTTTGAAAATGGCATTTCCAAGGATATTGGAAATGTGCTCCAAATTTTATGTTGTCCTTCAGCCGGGGGAATTTTGCTTTAAATTAGGAAGAATATTTTATTGTAGCTTCAATGTACTGGTCAGAATATTTGTCTGGGGAGATTTCAAAAGGGAGATGTTCTGGGGGGATTAAATCTTATGCCGTGTTTCCACTAGTGCTTAACCCCGGTACCAGGGCTACATTTATGCTATTTATGCTAATGTTGGTTCCAGAATTTTCTGTTTCCAATACTGGGAAAGAACATGCAACTTTTAGAGCCAGA
Organism: Esox niger; assembly: GCA_016801105.1. NCBI lineage: Eukaryota > Metazoa > Chordata > Actinopteri > Esociformes > Esocidae > Esox > Esox niger. Next base: position 7,437 of record JACXGJ010017147.1, read on the forward strand.
ATGCATGTTGTACCAATTAGCTGCCTCAGTCAGCAACTCCTCAACAAACACAAGCCTACATGATGATAATGGAACTCACTTTGACCCTACGGGCAGCTTTTCAAGGCTACTCGGTTCTCTTGACCTGGACGGACTTCTAATTTTGCCTTGTAGCTTGTGCGACCTGAATTGGCAAGAGAGAAAAGGGTGCGATGGGGAGATGAGATGGGAAGATAGGGGAGAGGGGATTTCAGGAGAGAGGGAACTAGTAAGAGGGGAGGGGAGGGTATTTTTAGCAGCTGATCTGTCACCTGCATTTGTGTCTCTGATCGCTGGCGTCCGTCAGACCACTGGAGCATGGCTGCCTTGGAGCCAGAGACTCACACACACACACACACACACACGCACATGCACACGCACGTGCACGCACACACACACACACACACGCACACACACTTAAACACAGACACACCACACACACACGCACACGCACACGCACACACACACACATGCACACACGCACACACACATATGCTGTGTGTGTGTCTGTGTGTGCGTGTGTGTGTGTGTGTGTGTGTGTGTGTGTGTGTGTGTGTGTGTGTGTGTGTGTGGAGGTGTTTCTCTCTGGAGGATCCTGCTGTAGATTGGAGGCCCGGTTACCATGGTGACAGCATATTTCTCCAGAATCGCTCCTATCGATCCTCAGAGAGGCGTCGACGACACAGCAAGACAAAGACAGAGGAAAGTGTGTGTGTGTGTGTGTGTTTTATTGTTGTCTAGTTTAAAATCAGCTTTCCACCTCATCTATCAGAACACTGTATTTCTTTATCACAGGATAAAAATATTCTTATTTCCTAAATGTATGTATGTTTTGTCTGTTTCTCTCACTGAAGAACATTCTAATTCAAGGTTGGAATCTTGCTATCTGCCTTGCTCCATCTTCTTTTGACATCCGTCCATCCGTCCATCCGTCCGTCCCTCCGTCCCTCTGTCCTGATATCCCTCTGTCCCACTCTTTCTCCCTCCCTCTGTCCCTCCGTCCCTCTGTCCTGATATCCCTCTGTCCCACTCTTTCTCCCTCCCTCTGTCCCTCCGTCCCTCCGTCCCTCCGTCCCTCTGTCCTGATATCCCTCCTTCCGTCCCTCTGTCCCTCCGTCCCTCCATCCCTTCGTCCCTTCGTCCCTCTGTCCTGATATCCGTCCCTCCCTCCCTCCCTCCCTCCCTCCCTCCCTCCCTCCCTCCCTCCCTCCCTCCCTCCCTCCCTCCCTCCCTCCCTCCGTCCCTCCCTCCCTCCCTCCCTCTGTCCCTCCCTCCCTCCCTCCCTCTGTCCCTCCCTCCCTCCTTCCCTCTGTCCTGATATCCGTCCCTCTGTCTTGCTCTCCACCCAGCTGCGTCTGAATGCAGTGCGTCTGAATGAGCCGCTAACCTTGACACTAAATCAATAACAGACCAACTCTTTGAAGAATCACAGATGGAATAAGTGCTGGCCAGCCTGGCCCCCTCTCCTCAACCCAGTGTGTGTGTGTGTGTGTGTGTGTGTGTGTGTGTGTGTGTGTGTGTGTGTGTGCGTGTGTGTGTGTGTGTGTGTGGATTGCGCAGTGTGCTGTTCAGTGTGTGTTTGTGTTCATTTCAGGCCCAGTGCAGACAGGCTGCAGCATTCGTTGTTTGAGGTCGAACAGAGCTTCATTCTTTTCAAAACCATTGCAACTCAGTCGCTGGACAAGGTTGGGGGTGCCACAAGAGTTTACGCCAACACACACACACACACACACACACACACACACACATCCTCACAAATACAGCTGTTTTCCACTGCCAAGAAGCACAACGCTCTTTGCTTCTCTGTTCTCCTCTCAGCCCCTCTCAGCATTTATCCCATCCTCATTATCTTCTCCCCGTTCCTCTGCTATCCTGCCTTCTATTGATTTTCACTTATAGGTTTTCATCCCTTTCTTTCTCTCCCATCTTTCTCTTCACTGATGGCACTAGAGAAGACTTCCCTCCCTCCCTTCTGCTTTCCTCCACCCAACATCTTCTTTGTCCTCCCCTCTTATCTCTTGTCTTTCTTTCAGTCCTTGTCTTATCGTTTCATCTACACAGACCTCAATCCCACCACTTTTATTTTCAAGCGTCAGTTGGGGATTTAAGATGGTATTTAGAGACCTAATATTGATATGATTTTATTAATAATATGGCAGATACATGCATGCATTTCAAATTTTTAAAGGGATATCATAGCAAATAATATGCCACAACACATAATACATACCTTTTCCAGCAGCAGTTCTGCTAAAGTATTGTAAAATGTAATCTATTATTTTCTACATGTAGGTATGATGGATTTTCTTCGAGTTAAAAGCTGTCCAATGAAAACACCTCAGAATACCTCAAAATACCTCAGAAAACACTTTATGAAGCGTGTGTCCAATGAGAGTCCTGAGAAGGTCATTGTGAAGAGAAGTCTCCCTGTAAGTGTTGCTGCTTAAACAAACACATGATTTACCTGTTGGTTATTAATTTACTAGACAGAGAACCTACAAACTCCCAAGCACACACACACACACACACGTTTGCATGTACAGATGTACACACACACAGACACACACACACACACACCCACACACACACAAACACACACATACACAAACACACACACACACACACACACACACAAAATCATTGATTTCCTTTCACCAAAACACTCTGTGCAATCTCACAGGCCTGTAATTTGACTTAACAACAAAGTCAGTGTGTAATTTCAGCCAAGACAGAATAGGACAGACACATAAAGGGGAGAGAAAGTTTTCAGTGTTAAATGGTGTGTATGTGTGTTTGTGCGTGTGTGTGATGATAGGTCCGTACGGTGTGTATGTGATGATGATGATGACAGTGTATTGCATTGTGTAACTGGCTGACAGGCAGCTCTAAAGCCTGTCTGTGCAGAGCAGCAGTGACCAGAGAAAACACTGTTATTCAGACCGTTTACTGGTCATTGTCACAACACAACCGTAATCTGTGATAGGGTTTAACTTTAATGTCAGTCACAGCCCCCCCCCCCATATCCACTAAATTCCCCCGCCTTTCTTCCATCCAATGCTGCTCCTGCTGTCACCTTGCCCTCCCCCCCCTCTGCTGTCCCTTCATCCACCTTCCTCCCTCCTGTCTTCATCTGATGTGTTTTTGTTAACCGTATACACTGACAGGCACAATGTAACGGCAGGTCACCACTGCAGTGGTATAACACTGCAAAGGTTATATTTTGAGGATTACAGCGGGCTGGATTTAGCTTCATTGCCGCTTCTTAACGTGTGTGGTGATTGTGATCCCAGACAGGTGGTCTGCATTCTAAGACTAGGAATGGAGAATATTCCAGAAGGTGTGGAAAAGACCTTGACTGGAAAATGGTGTATGGATGGATATCTTTAGAGAGGTGGACAGCGACCTCAGGGGGTGTGTTTGAGAGTTGGGGGTGAGCAAGGTACAGGGGTGAGGGAGGGAGGGAGGGTGGAGGGTGAGTGAGTGAGCAGTAGGGCGGACTGAGGGAGGGAGGAGGTCACAACCTTGAGTATTGATCAGCAGGCTCCATCATTTCCACAGCGACTGGGACCCCTCTCTAAGCTGCTGCACTACATTAGACCAGAGATCCATAACACAAATACACATGCGCACACACGTAAGTTTGGGCACACGCACACAGCCAGCACTCACACACACCGGCTCAGATGCAGACACACACACGCACATACATGGCCGTGCATCCAAGCACAGGAAGGAACTAAATTAAATGTTAAAAAACAATCTGGGGCTGCAGAGAGCCACCGATTCATCATGATTCCTGTGTCAGGCTGGATTGTATACGTGTGGCGTGCAAGTTGTCTTCAGAGATCATGCCACAGAACACTGCAGTCTCATCCACTGACACAATAGCAGAAGGCCTCACGGTGCAGAAGGTCTCACGGTGGAGAAAGTCTCTAGGTGCAGAAGGCCTCACGGTGGAGAAAGTCTCTAGGTACAGAAGGCCTCACGGTGGAGAAAGTCTCTAGGTACAGAAGGCCTCACGGTGGAGAAAG
>JACXGJ010017148.1:0-11483 GCA_016801105.1 Esox niger
CCTTAGCCCCGTGCCCGCGCCTTAGCCCCGTGCCCGCGCCTTAGCCCCGTGCCCGCGCCTTAGCCCCGTGCCCGCGCCTTAGCCCCGTGCCCGCGCCTTAGCCCCGTGCCCGCGCCTTAGCCCCGTGCCCGCGCCTTAGCCCCGTGCCCGCGCCTTAGCCCCGTGCCCGCGCCTTAGCCCCGTGCCCGCGCCTTAGCCCTCAGAACAATCCCCCCTTGAGCCTACTCTGTCATTTAGACTTGCCAACACTTCACACTATGCCACACCCCCACCCTTATACTTTACCTGCCTGCCACCTCCAACCTCGCCTTTGGCTCTCTCTATCTACATTCTACCTCTGTTGTTTAAGTCTCTATCTACAAACGTTTCCCAAAACCTTTGAATGCTGTGTAAAATGCTAATCAAAACAGAATTCAATGATGTGCAAATCATGTATCCCTAATTTAATTGAAAATGGTACAAAGACAACTTATCCAATGTTGATGGAAAAATACATGCCTATTTTGAATTTGATGCCAGCAACACAGCTAAAAAAAATTTGGACAGGGGCTTGTTTGCCTCTGTTGCGTCATTTTTAAACAATATTATGTAAGCCTTTAGGAACTGAGATGACCTGTTGATGTAGTTTTGTAAGTGAAATGTATTCCCATTCTTGCTTGATATAGGATTTCAGCTGCTCTATTGTTTGGAGTCTCATTTGTTGAATGTTTTATTTCATAATGCACCAAATATTTTCAGTGGGTAGCAGGTCTGGACTGCAGGTCAGTTTAGCACACAGACTAACTGGGCAGCCATGCTGTTGCAACACGTGCATAATGTGGTTTGGCATTGTCTTGCTGAAATATCAAGGCCTTCTCTGGAAACGACATCATTTGGATGGCAGCATATGTTACTCTGAAACTTGTATATATTGTTCAGCATTCATGGCGCCTTCGCTCATGTGAAAGTTGCCCATGCAATGTGCACTAATGCACCCCCATACCATCACTGATGCTGGCTTTTGAACAGTGCCCTAATAAGATGGTCCCTCACTTTAGCCCAGAGGACATGGCATCTATGATTCTGTAAAATGATTTTCAATTTTGATTTGTCAGAACACAAGACCTTTTTCTACTTCACCTCGGGCCATCTTAAATGAGCTTGGGTCCAGAGAAGGTATTGACGTTTCTGGATCTTGTTTATCTGGTTTCTTTGCATGGTAGACTTAACTTGAATTTGTGGATTCAGTGAAGTACTGTGTTCACAGACAATGGTTTTTGCAAGTTATATTTATAGATATAGTTATACTTATAGATATTATTATACTTATAGATATAGTTATACTTATAGATATTATTATACTTATAGATATAGTTATAGATGTTGTTATATGTTCCACCAGGTTCTTTTTGTGTATTACACAACTATTCCTGTCTTGTTCCGCCTATCCCGGCTCTTTTAGAAATGTCGCTGGCATCAAATTCTGTGGGCATGTACATAACAGTAAGATTTTTCAGTTTCAACAGTTGATGTGTTGTCTTTCTACTATTTTCAATCAATTTGGCTCAGTCCACTGTTCTTGTTTTTTTTCCTTTTTATAAGTTGTTTCACCAACAGGCCAGGAAAAAAATCTTGTTTGTTTTGGTACTTACTTGGCAATGAAGCGTTTTCTGATTCTATTGTATATAGAGCTTAAATGATTTGCACTTCTTTGCATTCTGTATCTTTTTTTAGTATTTTTTTTTTATACCACATCACAGTTTTTTGGGATGGTGCCTCCTACTCCCTATCATTTAGGTCTCCATCTCCCTCCAGCCTCATTTCCGACTCTCCCTCCAGCCTCATTTCCGACTCACTCCCTCCAGCCTCATTTCCGACTCACTCCCTCCAGCCTCATTTCCGACTCTCTCCCTCCAGCCTCATTTCCGACTCTCTCCCTCCAGCCTCATTTCCGACTCTCTCCCTCCAGCCTCATTTCCGACTCTCTCCCTCCAGCCTCATGACCTGCCTGCTCTATAAATGTTTAAGCCCCTTCCCCTGGGCCCCCCTCCCCCAGCCTACCTTTCCACTGGCTGTATAGCTGAAACCTCCGGGGTGCTTAAGGCTAAGGGTTGCTGTGGGATTTGTGGTAGCTTTGCCAATCTTGCATACCGTTAAGCTCTTCCAGTTCACAGCTCCATGCCTTCACCTTGACTACAGCTCACACTCCCTCCTCCCCTATCCACTCCCTCTTTCTCCTCGCGCGCATTGTTGCTGACAATGCACTCTCCAGGTTTCACTTGGAAGAGATCGGTAACCTAGAGTGCTTCTGGTTAAATAAAGGTTAAATAGATAAATGAACAGCCCTGTCAAGCCCTAGTATCACGTCTAAATAGATGTAGCCATGCCTGCCCTGCTGTTGCCAACACCAGCCTTCTTCCTCCTGACTCTGCTTGGCTGGTTGGCTCTCTTCCATAGAGATGCTGGTTGAGTAAAGGTTAGATGATTTAAGTAGGATCTCTGTCAACTCCCGGTATTTTCGATCTCAATTACTTTAGCCTTACTGGCCTGTCTTATCCCTTTCCCATCTTGGCATGAAAAATGTTTGGTTGTTTTGCCAAAGCAGGTGGAATATTTTAAACATTTATAAAAAAAAGGTTACCATTCATCATACAGAAAATGGCGATCAGTTTGCAAATAGCACATTTTATTTGCTTATTATTTTCGTCTGATGACTCTCATTCATCCCTGTTGCTTTTATCTCAACATGCGTTTCCCCAGAAAACAAGCAGTGGCTGATTGTTCCTCTTATCCATGTCTCCCAGTGAATCAACCTAGCCAATCAATTAGCCCCCATATAAACACATTGGCCAAACAGTGTGGTGCACAGCTTAGTCAACCCTATGGGGATGTTTGCATCTGTTTGTGTCTGTGGATCTCATGTATTTAGACCCAGCTTCATTCTAATGAGTGTCTAATACTTGGCTAATTTATGTGATTGGTTTGTGCTCGTGTTTTTCTATATTCGTGGGCATCTTAAGGCTTTCATGATAAACCTTGGAAATGTCGGCAATGTGAGGCCGTGCAGGCTGGGCCTCAAACAAGATGTTTTTAGGCCTACGGTGAGGCTTAGATTTAGGGTTAGGGATTTAGGGTTAGGCTTTGTTTTAAGGTTAGCGGTAATGGATAAGGTATCATTATTGGTTCTTCCAAGTAGTATATTAGTAAGGGATTTTGTCTGGGTTGAGTTTAACTTATAGTCTGACAAGGTGTGTTATGCCTAAAAACCAAATGCTGTAGTAATTGACATGTATTTGTTTGCTCTGCCACAGGTGATCAATGCTGCGCTTGCGCTAGCTGCTAAACCCAATAGTAAAGTTGCCCAGGACAACATGGACCTGTTCAAAGACTCCTGGGAGAAACAGGTCCGTGTCCTCACGGACGCTGTTGATGACATCACTAGCATCGATGACTTCCTCTGTGTGTCCGGTACGTAGGGGCTGAAGCTCTCCAGACCGTCCTTCTCATTTCGCCATTTCAATGTCATTTCATTTCAGTGTATATTTTGTGTATTTATAGTTGCCCAGTGAATAACCAGTCGTCAGTACTGTTGCAAGGGCAGCACCCCACAGGCGTATTCGTCCAGCTTAATGCACTTGGGTGGGTCTAAGGGGTCCAGAGGAACATATGTATAATTGGGCAACAAATTGCTGTGCTCTGGTGAATTTTACATGTATTTATGAATGTACATTGTGAATTCCTCCCAGGAAAAACTGAAGCACTAAAATAAGCAAGCGGCCTACCAAGTGTGTATGTCCCCAATTTGCATTTGCTTATACAGTACAAAATATTCACCTCCCTTGGACTTTTCTTCATTTTGTTACAGCATGAAGTAAAAAAGGATTTAATAAATTAAAAAACACTAATCGAAGACCATAATATCGAAGTGAGTAGTTAAATTTTCTTAAAGAATGACAAAATGATTTTCAATGGCTGTAGTCGTCTTAGGTGTCAGCTGAGTCTCGGTAGCTTGTGTTTAAGAGCCCTGGCCCAGCTATCAGCTGGAATGGTATATTTATCTTCATGCTTCTGGAGATTGTTTGCTTCAGATAAATATTGTCCATATAACTTTTATTATTTATTATACTCTTTCTTTTGTCATCTACAGTGGGGAGAACAAGTATTTGATACACTGCTGATTTTGCAGTTTTTCTACTTACAAAGCATGTAAAGGTCTGTAATTTTTTATTGTAGGTGCACTTCAACTGTGAGAGACAGAATCTAAAACAAAAATCCAGAAAATCACATGTATGATTTTTAAATAATTAATTTGCATTTTATTGCATGACAAATATTTGATACTTCAGAAAAGCAGAACTTAATAATTGGTACAGAAACCTTTGTTTGCAATTACAGAGATCATATGTTTCCTGTAGTTCGTGACCAGGTTTGCACACACTGCAGCAGGGACTTTGGCCCACTCCTCCATACAGACCTCCAGATCCTTCAGGTTTCGGGGTTGTTGCTGGGCAATACGAACTTTCAGGTCCCCCCCAAAGATTTTCTATTGGATTCAGGTCTGGAGACTGGCTAGGCCACTCCAGGACCTTGAGATGCTTCTTACGGTGTCCCTCCTTAGTTGCCCTGGCTTTGTGTTTTGGGTCGTTGTCATGCTGGAAGACCCAGCCATCTTCAATGCTCTTACTGAGAGGAGGTTGTTGGCCAAGATCTTGCGATACATGGCCCCATCCATCCTCCCCTCAATACGGTGCAGTCCTGTCCCCTTTGCAGAAAAGCATCCCCAAAGAATGATGTTTCCACCTCCATGCTTCACGGTTGGGATGGTGTTCTTGGGGTTGTACTCATCCTTCTTCCTCCAAACACGGCGAGTGGAGTTTAGACCAAAAAGCTCTTTCTTTCAGACCACATGGCCTTCTATTCCTCCTCTGGATCATCCAGATGATCATTGGCAAACCTCAGACAGGCCTGGACATGCGCTGGCTTGAGCAGGGGGACCTTGCGTGCGCTACAGGATTTTAATCCGTGAAGGCATAGTGTGTTACTAATGGTTTTCTTTGAGACTGTGGTCCCAGCTCTCTTCTGGTCATTGACCAGGTCCTGCCGTGGAGTTCTGGGCTGATCCCTCACCTTCCTCGTGATCGTTGATGCCCCACAAGGTGAGATCTTGCATGGAGCCCCAGACCGAGGGAGATTGGCTGTCATCTTGAACTTCTTCCATTTTCTAGTAATTGCGCCAGCAGTTGTTGCCTTCTCACCAAACTGCTTGCCTATTGTCCTGTAGCCCATCACAGCCTTGTGCAGGTCTATAATTTTATCCCTGATGTCCTTACACTGCTCTCTGGTCTTGGCCATTGTGAAAAGGTTGGAGTCTGTTTGACTGTGTGGTCAGGTGTCTTTTTATACAGGTAATGAGTTCAAACAGTTGCAGTTAATACAGGTAACGAGTGGAGAACAGGAGGGCTTCTTAAAGAAAAACAGGTCTGTGAGAGCTGGAATTCTTACTGGTTGGTAGGTCATGCAATAAAATGCTCATTAATTATTTAAAAATCATACAATGTGATTTTCTGGATTTTTGTTTTAGATTCTGTCTCTCACAGTTGAAGTGTACCTATTGTAAAAATTAGACCTACATGCTTTGTAAGTAGGAAAACCTGCAAAATCAGCAGTGTATCAAATACTTGTTCTCCCCACTGTATCTCCCACCCTAACATAATTAATCTAACACAGTAATAACATGGTACTTCGAGCAATTTCACGTTGTGATTAGGAGAGTATTTGGCCTTTAGGTTACTCCCCTAGTAATTAATCACTCAAATCAAATGTATTTTCCACGGCTCTTTTTATACAAGCAGTTGTCCTTGGTTTTACATGTTCCCCGCCTGAATGCCCGAACAGTGAGTAACAAGATGTCCATGCACAGTGGCTAAGAACTCCCATGTAGTGTTGGAATCTAGGATTTATGATAAACACACCTAAAAACCACACAGGTGTTCTTTATTTTAAAGTAGGTCAATCAAATTGTATTCTGAATGTTGTTAGTGCATGTTTTATCATGACTGACAGGCATCATGCTGGTCAGGTGCTACTTTATTGTGCCAGCAGAGTGGCAGTTGAAATGGTCAGGTATCACAACCAATAGGACTTTGGACAGGGACAGCAATGAGTCAAGCCTGGTACTCCGCAGGTGTGGGCCAAGACCTCATGTCCTCCTAAATTTAAAATTGCAGGAGACGGGGAGCATTTTTAAAATGCATTCCTTAAGTATAGTGTGTCATACCTACCCCATTCCCTAACAGTCTGAGTGATGGATCGGCACACCGAACCATAGAAAAATCACTAGAATTGAGGAGCATATATTAGAAGGAATTTAGAATTTCAATATGAATGTCAGATTGACACTTATTCAATACTGCACCCATATACGGACAAAGGTTTTTCAATATGCTTTGTCTGGCCAGCCATTCCATATCTGTGGAGTTTGGGGAGCTGTGTGTCAGACACTCTTAATTGGACTCCATCCTGTAGCTGTCCAATCTATTTGAAATGTGTTCCTCATTGTTTAAGACTGTGTTTACTGGAGTAGGTGAAGCTGGTGCTCCGTAGAGGAGTGAGTCTTCTCTGATGAGACCTGGATCCATAGGTAACGCGACCGGCTGATTGGTTCTCTGCCAGACCCTCTGCCCCTAGGGCCGGGCCTGATGGACAGGAGCCGCGAGGCCGAATCCATTTGAGCCGCCGTCCGAGCCATCAGTAGGAAGGAGGCAGACATCGAGTGCCTCAAAGCGCTCTGTTGGAATTGACATCCTGTCATGTATGTAAAGACGACGACGACGAGGACGTCTGCTTGTCCGGCTGTCATTTGGGACACATCCAGTGACTCCACTCTCCCACCTGTGACCGGCACTGGCAGTCCCGAATTTCACCCTATTATCGACCCCTCTCTGTACAGGCCCACTTTTCCCTGGTCTGAATGAGTCTCATTCTCTTCAGTCTCTCTGCCCACTTGTCCCCTTCACACCCTTATTTTAGCCTTCCCTCCCTCCCTCACTGCCTCCCTCGTTCACTGCCTCCCTCCCTCGTTCACTGCCTCCCTCCCTCGTTCACTGCCTCCCTCCCTCGTTCACTGCCTCCCTCCCTCCACCCAACCCCTGGATTCTTTTCATTAGCAGTGTTAATCCAGGGACAATGCAAACACATCCATCATGTCGGGTGACGATTTCTTGCTTTTAAACTGTCGCCAGTGTTAAATGGTTTTTCCTGCTGCGCTGTCTCATCCTTTAAACCAGGGGGTTCAACTCTTACCCTACAATGGCCAGGCCTGCTGGTTTTCTGTTCTGTCTAATTAATTGCACCCACCTGGTTTACCAGTATTCTAAATTAAGACGCTGATAAGTGGTTGGTAATGAAAAAGTGGAGTGGAGCTGTCTTAAGGTCTGGAGTTGAGTTGTGCCCTAATCAAACGCATCCGTTTTCTACCCAGTCCCCTAAACTTGCTATTTAGTTTTAAGTTCTTCATATTGGATGTTTATTTAGGTGGTCTTTATAGCCCCAAATTACTATTTATTTTCAAAGCTTAACACATTGTTCAGGATGTGAATAATTCTAATACCTATGTTTCTTCCCTTCCAGAGAACCACATTCTTGAGGATGTGAACAAGTGTGTGATCGCGCTACAGGAGAAGGATGTCGACGGTTTGGATCGCACAGCCGGGGCCATCCGTGGGCGTGCTGCCCGAGTGGTCCATGTGGTCACCTCAGAGATGGACAACTATGAACCTGGAGTTTATACCGAGAAGGTTCTCGAAGCCACCAAGCTTCTCACCAACACTGGTGAGATTCAGGTCTCTTTTGCGTATCCTGATTGTCCCCATGTCCCAGACTGAAACAAGACCCGCTGTCAGCTACTGAACATGAGCTACCGTTCCCCCTCAAAACTGAAACCCAACTCCCCCTCTACCATTTTATTGCCCTCTCCATTCCCCCCTTTCTCTCTCCACCCCCCTCTGTTTCCTTCTTTCATTCATCCTCCTTCCCCTTCCCGTCTTCATATTTACCTCCCTCTTTAACACCAGTTCTGTGTAAAACGGAGGCGTTAAGTGGATCGACAGGCACCAAACATATTGTCATCCATAAAAGCCCTCTGTAATTACCACAGCTAGCTAGGCATTCATTAACTATTGAGAGGCCAATCTGTTTTTTCCCCGTTTTTTTTTCTTTCTTCAATCTCATCTTAGCTGAGGCAGGGTTTGAGTTGAGCACTAAAGCTGGTTATGTTCTTCAGGAAGCAGCTTGGTGGTGTTGATTTAGGATGGTGGAGCCCCTTGAGATGGGGTGTGGCGGTATGTGAGTGTGTGTGGACTAACAGCAGCCTGTGATTGGCTGTCTCATTGTAATTGACTGGAGGGTCAGAGAAAGGGACCATGAACGCGGGCATCTCCCTGACCACATGGTCCGGCTCCCGAATGGCACGCTTTTCCCTACACACCGCCCTACTCAGGACCAGTCCAGTGCCATATAGGAGTAGAGTACCACTTTGGAACAAGCAGACTATTTCTGTGTACCGGATCAGCGTCGGTTTAATTATAGTGCTGGAACACCGGAAAATAGGCCTTCATTCTTTCACATGGCTCAGAAACACTGACTGGTCTCCATTTGCACTGTTCTTTTTTTATTGTGGTGTTTCAGCTCGCCCACTCTGACACACACACTGCACTAGTGTGGTTATGATATTGGTATTCATCTCGTTTCTTTCTGCGCCTGCTGCTATATGAGCTCATGAGTTGTTGCCTGTTGGTTTAGATCCAGTGTGTTGGTTTAGATCCATTTAGCACCCCTTTAACACTGGTATTGGTTCAAGCTCTGTTTACCTCCACGGTGGGGTTGAGCTCCCACTGTTTCTTTCCTAATTTGCTGCTCTGTGCGGTAGAAGCCAGTTTGACCAGTCCTTTATACGTCTTCTCCTCCCAGTCATGCCTCGCTTCACGGAGCAGGTGGAGGCTGCGGTGGAGGCCCTGAGTGCCGACCCCTCCCTGCCCGTGGATGAGAACGAGTTCATCGATGCCTCCCGTCTGGTATACGACGGAGTCCGTGACATCCGCAAGGCCGTCCTCATGATCAGGGTGAGTAGTTAGTGTGCTGTGTGCCTAATGCCTGTCCACTATTTAGACCCTTCAGTGGCCTGTCGCAGCCTTTGTTCTGTCATGATCAGGGTGACCACGCAAGATGCTCTGAAGACACTGTCTCCTATGCACTATTAATGAACAGAGTATCTCCTCCCTCTGTACATCACCCGGGTCAGTGTTAGGCCACTTGTCATTTGGTTACGGGGCTGTGGAAGTTTAATTTGAATATCTTCTTAAGGCACACTGCTTGCACGTGTTTTGATTCCAGCTGACCGCTTCCACCTGGTTTGATTCTAGCTGACTGAGGTCGATAGCCGAACTGTTTCCACCGACAAATTGGTGCGGCTGACTTCCTGCTTAAGTGAGCAGTGTAATAAGAAGCAGCATGGCTTGACCGGGGCATGTTTCAGAGAGGCAATTCTCCATCTTGAACTCTCCAGAGCTAGTTGGGGTTGCCTCAATGAAACCAGGGTGTGAGGACAAATGAGATACCATCATGTTGTGAAAATGGTGTGAAATGGATCCATCACTATTCTTGTCAGGTATGGGAGGACAGCAGTGTTCTCATTCTCCCTTCTCTCCCCTGCTCTCTCCATTCGACAGTGTTTAGGACAGTGTCCAAGCTGTCTGTGGTGAATGATCCTGTTCTTGTAATGTGATCCTGCTGTGTAAAGTGGTGTCTACCTTTTCCATCGCTCTCTTTTCATTCAATTAACCAACCACTTTCTCTTTGAGATCATGACAATGTTTAGTGGGCTGGGATTTATTTTCCAGCTACGGTACTGAATTTATTTAGGTTAACAAAACAATGAACTAGCTGGATCCATTGGTGAGCGTGTGTAGTGTTTGTGTTCGACCCCAGAAGTTAATGATTATGTTTCTCAAACAAGTATCTGTGTAGTTTAGCATTATTCCTATAAGGGACCTCCAGCTCTGGAAAATGTAGGTTTTCAGTGAGCAAAAGAAGGGTTAGTAGAGACCACTGTAAATTGAACACTTCTGTTTCTCACTCAAAATGACAGGAAAAGGTGCAGTGGTCTCTTAATTTTTTCCAAAGCTGTATAACATCACTTTGGGCCTGTCAATTTAATAGGTGTGTTGTTGTTTTTTTAGTTCATTCAATTGTTGCCACATTTGCCAAAACCAACTTTCAGGCACAATTGATAATTCAGTTCATAAGAAATGTTGTTAAAAACTACTAGCATGATAATTGTATTCAGCAGAGAAAAAAAGTGATGTACATGGGTCTGGTCTCTTTTATAAATGCAAGCCAAAACGTATTCAACTGTTCAACACAAGAGTTAGAATGGAATTCTTTACTTTTCAGGAAATAGTTGTTTTTGTGTTCTTTTTCCATGGCCAGGCTATGGTCCCTGAATCTGTACCTTGTTAGTATCTGCCTTTTTATCCTTAAAATGTGTAACTCAAGGTGTTTTACCAAGTTTAATTTATCTAAATACATCTCGTAGTGTACAGACTGGGTATCTGAGTAAAACTGTTCTCTACTCTGGGCTGTATCCCGCCAACACCCAGGCAAGCTTCTTATTGACAATTAGCAGACAACAAGAGCCACTTTGAAGCCGCTCCGACACAGTTTGCATCATACAGAGTAATGGGTGCCTTTTAAACGCTGCCTCCGACGCGTACCAGAACAGCCGTCAGGGGTCGGCACGTGCACTACGCGGCTAATCCCGTTTCCGCAATGTTTGGAAATGAGTTGATCTGTTGAGGTCCCTGCTTCTCATCACTGAGTGCTGTCTCATCTCCGGCCCATTCGTCTGTTAATGCCTGTTCAGTGCTGTGGTGTTGTACTGCATTCGACAGCCCTTTGGGAATTCGGAGTTGTGCGCCAATTTTGACCCGGGTTCTATTTGACATGTGGCGTTGCTGCTGGGCTGTAGCCTAGCTTGGTGACCCGCTCATTAATATCACTGCGGTTGATGGAGAGGCGAAGAACCCGTGAGACCACCTGAGTTGGGGCAAGGAGTCGGTGGGGGGCTAGAAAAAGTGAGGTGTGGAGAGATGATGAAGCAGAGGGGGCGGGTCAGGAGTGATGGGCGAGAGGGAGAGGGAGAAGGGGGGGGGGGCGGTCTATTGCACTACATTATGTCCTTTTTGGCCCATTCCAATCCTGTTACCCAGATTAATTTAGTCCTTCACAAAGGACCCTGGGGTGGCTGGGTCCCAGTGCATGCGTGTGCCCCAAACCTGCTGTGGGAGGATTGGCCTGTGATTCCGTCCTGCGTTACTTTTTGAGCCAGTTTGTGCTGCAGGCTTTTGTTTTGACATTTTGTTGTTGGGGTTGTCCTCAGCGTTTCCTACCGTGTGTGTGTGTGTGTGTGTGTGTGTGTGTGTGTGTGTGTGTGTGTGTGTGTGTGTGTG
>JACXGJ010017149.1:0-11483 GCA_016801105.1 Esox niger
TGCTTGTGTCTGTGTGTGGTAGTGTGTGCCTGTGCCTGCATGTGTCCGTGCTTGTGTCTGTGCGTGGTAGAGTGTGTGTGCCTGCAGCCTTGGCCAGTTCATGGCTGGAATGGAAGCAGTCAGCTCTTTTTTAATAATTCAGTGGTCTGGCAGGGAACTGCGAAACTCTGGCAAATACCAGTTCGTATCCACTTACCAAATCTGTGCTGCTGCCCTAGAGATTATTTTTTGCCAAACTGAGTTTTTCACCCATAGAAGAAGGCATGGTTCTGGATGGTTTAATGGGTGAAGCTATAGGGTCCATTTGGTTAAGTCAGATAGGCACTTTCCTTGTAGTCACCCAATCCTATACCCTGTCACTCAGTGAAGTGGAAAAGATGATGACTGCTTTGGCCGAAGATCCAGCATAAACACACCACAAACCTAATGAGTGAATACATCATAAGGCTTCATTACACAACATTCACTACCTCATTTGAAGGTGGCTATAGAAGCAGCCAGGCACCTTCTATTATTTTGAGTAAAACAATGCAGTGGAGTACTAAACTAACTGAAGACATAACTGAATGCATCATGAATTTGAAAAGAAAAAACCTAAAGTAAGCCATATGGTTTTAATCAAGCCTTAAGAATTTAGAAAGAATACACGATTATAGCTAGTGTTACAACATTTTGCATAATACTGAAAGCGTTCAATAGAGTTCTTAGTCAGTTCATCTGGTTTAGTATCATTAGATGAGTATCATGTCATGCATATTGCCGGATATAGAATGCTGTGTAACAGCGTATATCCAGGACACAACATCTGGGTTATTTGTTTGTCTGTAAACAACAATCTGATCACAGTGTCCAGGCCATTTCCCAAATCTACAAGCTCTCCTCCGGACTGATTATGAAGACAGCTATTCCCATGTATCCTGCCTGTTATTATGTTATTAGATGGTCTTCATTGGAATGCTCCCCTCCTCTGGGAGTTCAGCTATGATAAGAGCCCAGTCTCTCACTCAGCACCAGGGCTCAAAGGCCTCATCACACACCCTGACTATCAGAATAGAATACCGGACATGGGAAGATACGTTGGTAATCAGGCCTGATTGCTTTACATCACCCTGGAAAGGGTTCCTGGTTATCCTTATCCGTTAAGAGACATCATCTACAACCAATATTAAAGAGCCCAGCTGAACAAAGGCAAAAGGCACCACATTCATGAAACAGGAAAATTATGTAGCAATATACTAGTAAGAAGTCAGAGGGGTTCAGGTCTCCTTAACATGTTGTTAAAGGATCCAGATTAAACAGATGTGTTGAATGAATGAAGGAATTGAAATCCATGTACAGTATGTACCCATTAACATGCTTAGCAGAACAAGAGGTGTAGCACTTAAGTTTGTTTATTCCTAGCTTGGCCCAGGTCAACAGCCACAAGTACACCAACAGAAACCTGTATTTCCATGTTGGAGGTCTGATTCCTATCTTTTCAACCGCATGCATATTCTTAACTCTTTCCAAAGACAATGTTAGATCCCTACCACAACTACTCAGTTGTTACTCAACTGTTGCATGACAATTATTCAGACAAAAAGCAATTCACACGCATGAAGAACCAAAGATAAACACAGATCCAGTTCCCACAGTTCAAGTGTATAATCCTGTCATTACGCTCCTGATCTCTTCTGCTCTCTAAGTGAAGGAATGATAGAGAAAAGCAGGAACGTTTGACAACATTAAGTGTTTGCGTCTGAGTCTTGGCTTGGAGAAGAAGACAGAAACACAGAGAGAAAGAGAGAGTTGTACTTACAGTGAAGTGCAGCACAGGCCGAATAGGGGTCTTTGTGGTACAGAGGGAGAGAACAGAGTAAGAGAAGGAGGGAGGAAGAGAACCACTGCCGCTCTTGCTCTCTCGCCAACAGGGTGTCTATTATCTTCTGCAATGCAAGTGACTCAGTGTGTGTGTGTGTGTGTGTGTGTGCGCGTGTGTGCGTGGGTGTGTGTGTGCATGTGCATGTGCGTGTGTGCGTGTGTGTGTTACAACTTGCACAACACAAGTCCTGTAACACCCACGACTCTACTTTACAACCCATCATGGACTGTAACAGTTTCCATCTGCAGCTGGAAGTAATATAGCCTCAGTGGCACTGCCCTTTTGTCTTGCTTCAGCAGGAACATATTTCAAAAGCAATTTAAATACAAATTCTTGTGTTTCACATCTAGTATGCTGCTCCATTCTCTAAGATCCATATGAAACACTGAAATTCAGATTTAGTTCAAATAACCTTGAGGAAGTTTTCTCAGCATATGGGCATATACTGTAGCTGACCCAACATATTGTCACCTTATAAAAGCAAACATGATTTGATCATTCCAAACTGAGCACACTTAACATTTGAGTTAACAACACACATAAGCTCAATTTATTTTCCTTCTAATGTCCATCCATAAGGAAAATGGTCTTCCCAATCACCGGTCTTACTAACATTAATACTTATAATGACTGGGGAACTCCCATGCCATTCTGTGGTTGGGGTGTGTCCACACCATTGCTACACAGAAATGCTGCTTTTAAATTTATAATTTTTTTGTGAAGGCTACTTTAACTGAAGTAATAACAAGTGACATATCACAGAAATCTGGACACACTCAGCATTCACTTTAGGTTGACTTTTTTACAGTGCCTGCAGAAAATATCTTCAGACAGGTGAGAAATATCCACTATAGTGTAGTACAGATGAAGTCTGAGTTGGAACGGGAATGTAACTTAAAGTAGTTTTATCAAAGCATGAATAGATATCCCTTTGCCATATACCTCACCAGGCTCACACTAACACACTCACACATGCCCAGAGCTGGAACAGAGGAATCAATGTTTCCATGGTCTATTGAAAAAAAGCCACACTGTTACTATTTGGATTAACCTAAGAAAATTGAAATTAGTGGACAACACTGGCTTTTTTATAAGATTATATAATATAATGTTATATAAGATTTCAACTGTTTGATATTATTATCATCATCAAATCTATAAAGCATCAACATTTCATGCAAATACAAACACATTTTTCATCTTGTTATAATTTAACATTTTACTAATAAACAATAAACAATATTTTCGAAATGTAAATGAATATTAAATTTGATCAAAACATTCACATTCAGTAACCACTATATAATGACCAAAATAGTGTTACCTTTGCACAGAAACACTATGAAGCTATTTATTATCACACGTAACAAGTTATATGTGTGATAATAACATTATAGATGCTGGTAGTGTACAAGTTGAAGTATCAATAACAAATAGATCCCAGACATTCATTCTCATGGGTGGGTAGACTTAACAAAGAGCCACGCCCCCAAATGAATCATGCCTCCAACACTCCCAGAGCAGTGAGGCAAGTCAGGTCTGACTCGCCCACCCAGTTTGGAAATACATGTGTTACTTAAGAATATAAATAATGCTGAAGAACAAGAAATACATGTAATGTGGTAAAGAATGTGGTGGAGATTTTAACACACCAAAATCTGTTGCTGCACTAAATATGCAGTGCTAATGTCTGCTGTTATGACAGCAGTCTAAACAACCTGTTACTTATCAACACGCTGTGGAGTAGCCAATCCTGTCCAAAAAGTGTACTTACAGTGTATAGACTCAGTTATTCCTCTTGTGTGTGTTCACAGAGTTTCCTTAGTGCTGTTAGCATTCTTGAAAACATGTGGCAAAGAAGCTGACTGAATCCTTCGTTTTTCCCAGTGTCTGACTCAGTCCTTAGATATTCCTCAAGCTCATGGTTGACTGGTGAATTCCTCCCCTCTCTGGCTCCAAGATAAATATTTAACAGCCTGGCTGTGCTAGTGAGATCAACAATCAAAGGTCACATCCCTCTTTTTTCCACCCTCCACATTATGGCCTAGTCAGAAAATACACTTTCAGGCTTTCAGCATCATAGCACCTTACCTGAGCTGAGCTAATCATACTTTAAGAAAGGTGTGACACAGTTCACAGAGCCTATCCGAGGTGTTGCTGCTCCTCCGTAGCCATGAGGTTTCTGTCGGGGGACTTCTCAGCCAGCTTAGCTCATCGGGCTAAGCTGGCTCCTGTTTTTCCTTCTTCCCCCCTTCTCCCTCTTCAACCTGAAGAGGGTCCCATAAATAAGCCTGGCTGCTTCTATGTCGTTTACGTCGACCGTTTTGGAGGGGACTTTCTTCCATATGCCAATGTACCTTTCCACACAGGAAGTATCTCTGGTTTATTTTGTGGATGTACAGTGGTTCTCCCTTTCAGCATCTCCCTGTCTTTCTTTTAAGGTGGTCAGAGTAGATCTGGTTCCAGTGAGACTCATTGGGATCTGAGTGCTAGATTATTTGTACACTTGGATGGCAGAAGCTGAGTTACGCCAGCAGGTGGCAGAGCACTCTCTTCTGATTCTCTCAAAAGGTTCACTCTCTTCTGATTCTCTCAAAAGGTTCACTCCCTTCTGATTCTCTCAAAAGGTTCACTCTCTTCTGATTCTCTCAAAAGGTTCACTCCCTTCTGATTCTCTCAAAAGGTTCACTCTCTTCTGATTCTCTCAAAAGGTTCACTCCCTTCTGATTCTCTCAAAAGGTTCACTCTCTTCTGATCCTCTCAAAAGGTTCACTCTCTTCTGATTCTCTCAAAAGGTTCACTCTCTTCTGATTCTCTCAAAAGGTTCACTCTCTTCTGATTCTCTCAAAAGGTTCACTCCCTTCTGATTCTCTCAAAAGGTTCACTCTCTTGAACCCGGTGAAAGTTTTCCTGACTCTGTCCCAATATTTTCGGGTCTTGAGCTGAATTCAATTATCAATCATGTGTTCACATCTGTTTACACTATTTCCATTCTCTTTCCCGATTCCGCGTCGGCAAGTCATGAGCATTTGCGATTGCCTTTTTCTCCTGGGAATGACGGTTCTCCTGGTGGCCAGAGTTCCGGCAGGAGGCACTCCAGTTAGCCGAAATCCTGAACCCGTCACAACACTACTTCCAACACCGCTTAGGGGGATGGCCAGTTGTTGTCCCTGGCTGTTTTTAACGGGGGCTTCATTGGCAGGGTCTCGCACCACAACTTTGTTACCATGGATGCTTCCATTACGGGGTGGGGGGCTCTGTGCGACGTTGGCTCAGAGGGCCTTTCAATGGGTGATGCAGAGTGCACACAGCAATGCTCACCTAAAGCTTTATGTGTAACCTCATATCCAGGCTACTTCACGCAGCACACGTGATCCTGGAACACCTGGAAATGGAAGTTGGCCTTGTGGGATGGGCTTTACGAAGTCACGCTTTGGTCCTAATTACATTTTGGCGAATAACAATAGAGGTAGTAAAGGCTGGTGCATATTCATGAGAATTTTCCCAGTGACTTACGACCAAGACAGAAATGTTAAACTGTTAACATGGTCACCAGGAATTTGACTTTGGGAGAGAACAAGTACTGTAGCAAAAAGATGACATGAGATGTACTTACACACACTGCAAATTCTACACTGAATCACCCCCATTCAGTTTTATCAAGCTATGTATGTTCCTGCTAAGTATGAAGCTAAGACAAATGGTGAATGCATTACCCCACCGGCTGAATTAAGGAGTAAGTTAACTAATAATATAATTGGTTCTGGCAGTCTGAAGCAACGGTACACCAGACCTTCCGCGAATTTGGGCAGAAGTGTCTCGGAATGAGATTAGACATCGTGGGACACGCTCCCTCTCTATTGGCCGTGGAGCGCTCGTTTTCGGTTTGGAGCAATTGCCCCTTCCAATCACTACATGTGGTTTATCTTCCCGGGCTTTTCAAACAATTTCCTCTAGAGGGAGCCCTTTCCTCTTTTGTGGATCAGATCTGGAAGAAATTTGGCAGAGCCCCCCCACCTATAATTCGAATCCAGTCAACATAGACCATCCCTTTTTTGTAATCAACCTTTCAATCTTGCCAGCTCGGTGTATTGTCCCCTCTATCACATCGAGGTAACAGGCCACAAGGGAAACTTGTTGTATGTATTAATGGGTGTGCCTCACCTTTTCCACACCTTCCAAGTCAGAGTGAAGAACGGTCCTGAAATCAGTGAATGCAGGTGTATATTGGTATTTTACAGCACAGGAGGTGGGGCTGTCTGCCGCTACACACCTGTAGGGCCTTATCAGCATGGTTGGATTGGTTCTTATTGATATGCTTGACACGTGTGTTCTCGCAGAAAAGGCTGTATTCTTAACCCAATATTCCCACATGGACTATGAAACAGTTTAGGTTCATGTTACTCTACAAGTGACACATTTTTAAATCACCTTGAACATTTCCTTGTATATTCCATCTCTTGCTACGCAATCATGTGAAGGAATAAAGCAATATGCCTAATGGTTCAAAGGTGAATAGGGAATGTTACTCTTGATGAACAAAGCGACACTGCCTCTTAGTGGTCATATTAAGTACTAACCCAAAACGATTTCCAACATGGAAAAGGAGGAATTAGGTTTGGAATTAGGCTTTTTCAGAATGCAACAACTTTTTTGTCATGTAGTAGAAACTCTTTTACATTGCGTCATGTAGTACAGAGCGTCATGTAGTACAGAGCTTCTTACAGGCGCAAGTAGGGTCCAGTGGCTTGCTCAGCAGCAAAACACAAATTTGCCCAAGTTGGATTAATGATTCAAACCAGCAACCTTTCGGTTACTGACTCAAAGCTTAACCCAGTAAGATATTGGACACTTTGTTGCATTGCAAGTAACCCCAGGTGAGCCTGGAAGTTCATTTGCAGCTGTTGGTCAAGAAATGTGTTGAGCTCACTGGGTGCTAGTATGAACTACTCTGTTGAAAGTAGTGTGATAACATGCAGAATGGCTTTGTTCATGTGCATTGGAGGAAACGTATCTTCCACACTCCTGTAGCTCCTGTGAAGTTGATGTATGAAGGCTATGTTATAATTGTGTATTAGATGTATACCACAGAATATATGAATGGCATTAGAAAATAAAAAATAAAATAAATTCAGTATATTTCATGGTGAGCATATCACTCTAGTCACAGCAGCATGTTCATGTTTTTTATTAAACATAAAAGACATGCATATAATTCTACATTGTCTTAACAGATGTACAAAACGTAGAAAATAAAAATACAGTTGAAGTTAAAATATATTTGAAGAGGCACCAATAAATTGTTGATATTAACACAGCTCATGTTACCTTGTCATTCAGCCAATGCTCTTATCCAAAGTCACTTACTGTTAAGGCATACATTAACTAACAAAAGGTTAGGATGGTCAGAACCAAAACTCAGTAGCAGTGAAGAACATTCAGTTCAGTTAATTATTTAGCACACAGTATGTCACCAGATTGTCCTTCTTTTACACGGAATAATTCAGTCAAGTAAAGTGCATGTGAAGGAAAATACAAATATATTTCCAACTTCTTTTGAAACATTCGAAGTGCATGCACTTCATGTCAGTAGTGACATATCTGGGAGATCACATCCATTACCTTCCCAATAGATATATTTGTGCACATCTCATTTCTTCCTCTTCTTTGCAAACATATCAAGGTTCAGTAGATACAGTGGCACCACTCACCGGTGACAATACTATCGTATCAGTTTGTCAAGTGATGGTCTCTACAAGGGCCGTTTTGTTTGCACAAGACTCTTGATGATCTGGCGACAAAGAGGGCAAGTTCCAAATTCTAGAATCACTCTGGTGGAACACTGGAGACACAGGCATCTGTGGCCACACTGGAGACGGATACAGGCATCCTGGCTCATACACACCGCACAGTCCTCCATGTTCTCACAGTCCTCCATGTTCTCACAGTCCTCCATGTTCTCACAGTCCTCCATGTTCTCACAGTCTGCAATGAAAACAGTAATGCTCAGGAACATGTCAAGTGACGTGGGCTTGGCGTGGTTTCAAAGCTGAGCTGTTTAGTGGTGTGAATGCCTGTAAGGTGTCTGTTAGCGCATTGCATTTATTTTAATAACAACTTAGATATAATAGCAAGTGATTAGGATGACTTGTGATAATGGGATGTTCAAGCCCTGTAATGGAAGACTTTGATGTGTGACATTTTGGCAACATTTCATGTGTCTACAACAGTCATCACCCCCTTACTTCAGATCTTTTTATACAAGATTACTGGGTTTTGTTGAGTTATAGGGATGCTTACCTGATGTCAATGTTCTGGCTAAACAAGGTGAAATTCTTTGGTCCTGGCCGTCATCACGAATCCGGTTCACATTCACAAGGTTGTATGCCTTTGACAAAGTTTGTCTCTTGCAAGTATGACAGGAGGTATTCCACTGAAGAGCAGGACAGGATTTCCGTTTCCAAAAAAAGCATTTCTTTACAGATTCTAAAAGAGACGACCAGATTGGTGATTAGTCACTAACTGTTGGACATCATTTAACAAATTGGTCAGATCCGTAAGAACGATTCTGTTGTTCATTCATACGGGACACGTGCTACTTTGATTTCTGAACTTACGTAGTAAGATCACAGTGCAGGTCTGCCCGTATACATCAATCATGAACCACAGGGGCGTACTGAGGTCCACTCCCTCCAGCAGTCTGTGTTTTTTTTGGCCAGTGGCTGTTCTGAAATATACGGTACCACCACGGGAAACCCAGAACTCGAGCTCGGAGCCTGCCAGGCAGCAAGTCTCTGGCATAGGAGCAGCCCAGTGTCCAGGGGTGTCCGTGAGGCCTGGAATGGCCAGAGAAGGCAGGACTCTGCCAGACGGAGGCACTGTGGTGAAGCCTACACGCATGGCTCCCTGCCAGTTCAGAACGCATCGCTCCACTTGCAGGGTCACCCTCTCACGGACTCCTATTGGGCGGCTGCTGAACACCAGTCCGTTTCTGAAGGTGGATGCAGTCCTGTGTGCCCTTCTGCCCCCCTGGTCCAAACTCACCGACGCCCCCTTGGCGTCCTTATGAAAGGTCAACGGACCTAGGCAACAGGGTCCACAGACATTCGTTGGCAAAGACTCTAAAGGAGATTTACAGAAAGAAACAAGGGTTTATCATCCTCAGACAATGATGGAAACGATAGCTGTTGTTGACCAACATGAAGATAACATTGATGAAATCCCCACAGAGAGATGGTGAAGGTGCCTAAGAATGAAACAGAAACTTATAATATGCCTTCCAGTGAAGTATATTGCATAGGTGTGTAGAAGTACAATGCTTATTTAGCAATACAAGTATTGAATGTCATTTGAAAAATACAACATTAACTAAATGTTACCAGGCTACTAGTGCAGTGTAGGATGTTTTAGATTTGCATTGACATTGTCACCAGGAATTCAAGTTACGTGGATCGATAAATAGGCAACCGGAGAGTAACCCTGTTAAGCAACAAGCTGGTTTAAAAACAAGTTGACAGGGCCACCTCAATGAGTTCATGTGATTTTAGGCTTGCAATAAATGCAATCTCCCCATTAACCTGTCTCCTAAACCTGTTACACAAATGAAATATTTAATTCACCTGAACTGAACATGTGCTGATTTCTCTCTGAACCAGACCTGTCTGTAGGCAGCAGCTATCTTGTAAGTGGTAAGGGGGTCTACTTCCTTGTCAAGCCAAGTATTTCTTAGGACTTCATGAAAATGTAACATAGTTAGAGTTTTCCTTGCATAATAATTATCAGTTATAAATAAGATATCATTCTTACCATGGCTTCGGCTGATCTTCTTCTTCACCCTGTCAAACATGTTCCTTGATGTGTTTTAAGTAATGTAATGCATAGCATGTACACATACAGTAGGTTGAGTAGTTTTAAGGTAGTGGGAGTGTTAGCTGGCTTTATACTCCTCTGCACATGTGCCTGTATTTATACACAATACATGTACCATCACGGGAAGGAGAAAGAGGTTGGGCTTAGGGGAGGGACAGCACTCTGGAAAAGTACCTACAATTTAAAAGAAGACACGTTTTTCAGTGCTGTTTTTTTTTGGCCTGGTGCCAACACTTCACTCTTGTTGACCCTGTTGTGTCAGTCCATGGCACAACATTTTCCATTTGTATTTAATTATTTAGACATCTTTGAAAACAAAAAAGGCATTAGCTGAACTAATGATTTTATGGAATATCAGAGATGGTTTCACTTTCATTTTAAATTGTGCAGATTACAAATCTGTATAATACATCATTTGTCAATTAGTCTTGTAATAATATGGAATTCCCCCATGTAAACAAAAAAAATATGCCTTAAATGCAAATGACTGGCATTGGAAATAGTTGAATACTTGCTTAAAAGACATAATTGAAATCATAGATCATCTAGATGTGCCAATGGTGAAATTTACACTGATAAGGAAAGTAGAGTTATTTTGAAGCCACATAACAGGCATTAAAAGAGGTGCCTTCTGAAAGTAGTCAAACCATTGAACTTTTTCTAAATGATTACATTTAGGTTGATCTAATTGATTCCCTATTGTGAAGCAGTGAAGTCACTGCCTTGCAGAACAGCTTTGTCATTGGAGTCAGAATTTTGAATCTTATTATTATTTCAGCATTTTATTTTGTATTAATTTCCACTTTGAATGTATGGGATATTGTGCTTGGATTAGTCACACACAGGTCCATAAAACGAAAGCCTGTAACAACATGTCAAAAAAGAACAGCGGAGTTAATCCTTTTGGAGATATATAGGTGAAGAACATTGTGTTAAGACATTTTGCCTCTCATTTTCAAGATGAAAAATAATTTAAGAACTAGATTTCATTAACTAATTCAGAAAATAGCCATCTCAAAATGATATTCAATCTTTCCCGTCTAATGTGAGGTATAAATATTTTTTCTTATATTTCAAACAAAGTAAAACTAATATCTGTATTCAAATCTCTATAGTACTGTAACTCTAAAATACATTATTGATCCAGTCACCAGATCATTTTGTAAGGTTGTTTCAATTGGGTCAGAGGTAGGTTAATTGGACGTATCACTGAGTTGTCTCCATTGCAAAATAGGCTAATGGAATCAACTGCCTCAAAATTTTATCTAATATAAAAACGGTGTTTTCTGATGACTCAAAAAAGAAGAATGTTAAAACAAAATGCCTTTTGGATTTTATGTTTGTATCCCCCCCCAAAAATAACCAATGTTTTTCACACATTTGTCAGTGGGGCCACTTTTGTAGATAAGGCCTATAATAAGTGTGAAGCCTGCCACAAGACAAAATAATGCATTCCTTGAAGTAGTAGGGGGCACATTAGGAGCCATTCTCATAGCCATTGGTCTCACAATGAATAGCAATTTACCATGGTCAGTTGTGAATAACCTAATGGTCAACTAATTATATTGAGTCCTTATGATACAATGTTATTTATAGAGCAGCCTTCTGCAGACGTTTTAATAAACCCTTAAGAAAACAGATATGAACCCATAGAGGAATGAAGGTGAACTTGGTTGCCCTCTGCTGGAGGTTGTTGTATCAGCAGGAACAGTATCACATGACTGAAAACAGACCATGTACTTCCCAAAACCAC
>JACXGJ010017150.1:0-11482 GCA_016801105.1 Esox niger
TATATATATATATATATACTATACACAGACATGGCACAGTGTTTTGTGCTCTATAGCAATGTAATCATTGCTATAAAGTGACTATTTGCAAATCGTTTTACTGGTTTTCCAACAACTATGCTAATAAGCGGTGGTGAATTAGACTGATAAGGTAGATAGTTAGGTACCTAGCTACATGTTATATTCCTGCAACGACAATATATCTACATATCGAACATTAACTACTAGGCCACTGGCTGCTTGTGGCTGGCCATCCCCAAAACCATCGGGCCGAATTAGCAACCACTTGGTTTAGATAATTAACATCTGACGCAGTGTTGCTTAGGCTTGTGGTTAGTGTCGTTATTGGTCTCTTAGAAAAACGGAACTAATAGTAAAACAGAGAAGTTGACATTTTTACCACCTATTGCCACTACATGGACATACAAATAGTTTCACCATCTTGATAAAGAACAGAATATCTATGCTGAGCACTAATTTAGACATCCTTGATATATAATAACTCTATAATTCAAAACAATGGATATTTCCCTTATGGAACCTCACTTTCCAAGCATATTAATTAAATGGATTTGAAAGGTCAGAATAGTGATTGAATATTATTGAAATATTAATGCATACAGTAATCATTTTAGGACAAAATGAAAATCTATGTTTTCTATTCTGTTGGGATGATTTAATATTGTTTTTATTGTTCTGTGCTAATTCTAAGCATGACGAAACAAGCGATCAGGCTATCCAGCCGACTGTGTCACAAATAGCTTTAATTTTAAGGCCTGTTTGCCACAGTGTTCACTGATAACACATGCTGATTGAAATAATTAATAGCAGCCTAATTATTATTCCATATAATGACAGATAATAATTAAGAGATTACTGCAAAAAGGAAGGTTTTGAGTGAGAAACAGAAGCGTTAAAATTTAGAGACCACTGCCCATTGAACTTTTCTGTTCCTCACTATAAATCTTCCTTTTCATCTTTTCTGGAAAAGAAAGAAAAAGGAGCAGTGGTCTCTTAAATTTTTCCAGAGCTGTACAATTTTTCTGTAGCTCTTCAGTATTTTACCTCTCCGTATGTAGTATATTTGAATAGGTCCAGCCAAACATACAGTTGTGCTCAAATGTTGGCAAAAACTGGAGAGTTGGTAATATAGCTACCATTTGTAGGGAAAAAATTCCCTGAGCAGTTGGAACACATGTCTTTTATTTCTTATGGGATTCACAGTCAAATGTAGGTCATAAAAGAACGGCGCAATCATAAAACAAAATCTTAGCAACAAAGAAAATAAATGAACTGACCATGTTCAAAAGTCTGCATACCCTTAGTACTTAATACTGTTGTTCACGCAGTATAAAATGCCAGGCCAGGTGACCTGCTTACAGGTGGTGATTGGACTCTACAGAACACATTGTTTGATGGGATAAGTGTTTAACTTTCCCACTCTCTTTCCAAGAGGAAAACAGTTTTGTACATTTTAAACGATGAGGTGCAGGTGAAAACAAGGAGAGGAACTAGCCATCAGTTAACACCGAGGCGTTTGGTACGCCGGCCAGGTGGAGAACCGGAAAGGGAGTCAGCATGTGGCGCCAAGCAAAGCTCCGTGACACAACCGCTGGGTAAAGGACAGACCAACGCCTTGTTAAAAGCAGGAAGGATAGTAGTTAACCATCAACCTCGTGGAATAAATCTGGTGAGATGAATTTTTTAATGATGAGAACTCATAGGCTTGGGCTGCTGTGTGGACACCAGAAACCACTTGTTAGGGAGAAGATTTCTTCTTCCCTGATGGCTTGGTCATATTCCAGGTCGACAATGTTCCAGGGCTCAAGTTGTGCAAGAGTGGTTAGGGAGCACAGGGTTACATTTTAAACCGGTACAATCCAGGCTGTTTTAGGACGGATTTCACTACTTGCACATTTTGGGTCCTAGAGTCATTTCTGTAAAAGATGTCATCTATTATGATGCATTCTGGTGATTACAATCCCTTTGGCTACAAAAACAGCTTTTTTGGACACACTTGAAACCTCATCTCTTGGAATGGATAAAAAAAGTTTCACGATACACATTTCTGCAATAGGGTATGTTAATAATTTTTTCAAAATATTTATGAAGTTTTGTATGTTATTTTCTGATATTTCCATGCCTTTATAGTGATATTACAGTGTTTTAGGCTGAAATAAATGAATACAATAAATAATAGGTCAAAAATAAAGGCACCCCAATAAAAGTCAGTTCCTCTACCTAGAAATAAACCCTTAAATAAAATTATTTAGACAGAAAATACATTCCTCCGGTGATATCGCAATACACCTAACGGCCACTAGATGGAAGCATGAGATCGGTATTGCGGTTGAGAAAGAGAAAATTATGAATTGTCCAATCAAGGGATCAAGTTTTTCCAAGAAAACCAATGACATACCCATACCATGTAGAAAGAATATTTTAACATATTTTTTTTATATACAAACAATGCTGTAGGATACCATTGTTCATAAATAGCGATGTACTTCATATGTGGATGGTTCACGTCTCTGAGCTGTTGGAGCTGTCTGGCCATTTCGCTTACACACTGCATCCAGATACCTTTTCCATACAAATTATCATATTCTAAAGACTTTTGCCCGTTCAAATCTAGTCTAAAATGTTTATCTATAATGTCCTTTTTCAGAATGAAAGCGATGCAGGAATGAATGTGAAGCAAGTCTTTGTTGATACCCAAGCTGCAGTCAATGGAGTAAGGAGTAGCCACTGGATCTGAGCTCGTGACATAGCCCATGTGATTCCCTGGGAGAACTTGCTATTGGATACCAGGCATCAGACGACCTAGCATAACGTTGTTCGCGATTGGTCAACAAAGATTAGACTTATAAACAGCAGATGCACTAAGCTCCATTACATGGAGTGCGTAATGGCCACCATTTTGGGTGCAACATTGTGTTTTTCTTACGTAGGCTGTGAAGCATGTAGGAAAACAAACATTCTCGTCAATCGCTTCATTGGAATTAGCCGCAAACCAGTAAGAAAAAAAAAAAAAACATTCACTATCAATGAATACAAGTACACAATTATTCGTCTTCCGCAGATCCGCTCAGGTTGACGCAGGTTAACACACGAATTGGCCACCACAAAGTCCTGACCTTAGCCCCATTGATAGTCCAAGGAATGTGCTGGAGAAGATTTAATGGAGTAGTTCGGCTCTCCCGTCGTCAGTACAAGTTCTCAGACAAAAATGAATCTAAATCATATTATTTAAATAATATTTTGTGACTTTGTGACATTGCATAACGTTGTGGAAACAATGCAATGGTGAATGCGTGCCGTAATCAAAGCTAAAAAAGGTCCAGGATATTTTAGGGTATTATTTTTAGCTTTGAAATTTAACGCATTAATGTGTGCGATAACTTCTTAACGCTTAACACCGTTCATTTGACATTTGCGTAACTTCATAGGCCCTTGACTTGTGTTTCAGCTGATCGGAGAGGTTCACATGAACATCAAGCCCATTTCTGTGAATAATGGATGATTCTGGAGAGGAGCAGCAGTGAAATCATTCTTCATAACTACAGTAGATATATTTCACTGATTATCATCACTTCATTTCCTGTTCTATGAAGAGAGGGACCCGAGATAAGGGAAAGATGGGGAGGGAGGAGGTTACCTGTTTACTCTGTTTTACGGCATATGTTTCTGAGTAATAAGAAGATATGCAGGGTCATCGCACAAAGAGGAAATCAGGAAGAGAGAGGACTTTATCTGCTTTTTAAGTTTTTACTTCAGTCAAGAAATGTATGTACATTATACAGATAACTATTGTAGGCCTCTACTGAGTGTCTAGTTATGACAATGTCGATTAAATGAAAAGTGTGTATGTGTGTCTCTGAAAGAAAAAGGCCATTCCAAGTCTCTGTGTCTCTGAAGGAAAAAGGCCGTCCACTCCTCCTTGGAGTTAAAAAGGCAGATTGGACTGATTTTGTAACACTGCAGTCCTTTCAAAGGATATTGTTACGCTGTAATTTACTTCTTTTACCTGATTCTTTGTGCAAAGTTTGACAAAGAATGTTATAGGTGGTTTGCTATGTTTTCTTGAAGACCAGACAAATGTCAAAGACAAAAAAAATAAAATGACAAAAACTCATGAATACTAAATGGTATTCTGTCCAGGACTTTAGGTGCTTGTTTACAAACTGTGTGTAGCGGTTTCAGGCTTGTGACACATAATTAGAACCATCTGGAGATGGGAGAACATCATAGTCTGTTTTGTACCGTTTTGTTTTCGCTGTTGTTCTTGAATATAGCCTGTCCTTTTCTCATTATTGTATTTAATGTGTCTCGTTTGCTCTCTATATAGTCTGCCCAGATCTGTTCAAGCCCTGTTGATTTATTATGTGAGTCTTGCCTGCCGTAATCTGTGTTTCTGCCTGCCTGCCTCGTTTCTGGGTTCCTGACGTTTTGTAGTTTTTACCCATCTCAGTTTTGTCATTCAGCCTTATGTTATCCATTGTTTTGTGTGTGGGAGCGGAACTTTCATACAATACAAACCTTCATGATCGTCTATACTCACTCTACACCTCTACAACTGTACCTCCAACAATCAATATGTCAAGATATCAAGAGTTCACTTCCTGACTTATCAACATACCCTAAAAAATACCCACCATGAACGACCATAAAAGTTGCCGTAAAGAAGGCTTCATATAAAACGCATACTAAAAGACGTGTAAATTATGTTTTAGATGGCAGTCTAAGTGTTAGACAAGTAAATGAAAGAATAGACTGAATGAAGAGTAGAGCATGAATTTCACCAGACACTTTTCAGTAGAGAATTGACTGATACAGCCCAGTCTTACCTGGAACTGAACAACTAGTACATAGTATTCAGTTGCACCATGTAATAACAAATAAACACATTCTGTGTCAATTCTGTTCCATAATACAGCCATAAATAGATGAAGCACTCACCTTCAGCATGTAATAATATTAAAACAGAAAAGATGAACCAGAATCATATTGACAATAAAGCAAAGCCAAAGAGGTAAAATAAACGGTAAGACTTTCCGATAAGGGTAATGAACTACCATAAACAAACACAGTAGGTAACAGGAATAAATGACAACATGCTGTCATTCGGTCATGTTGACACTGGACATAAACTCATGTCGAATTTGGCGTGAATACACTGTTGGTACTGTCATTGTTTAGAGTTGATTACAAGACATGCAATAATATTGCTAGTTGTTTGCATGAATGGGCTAAGTAATATGTTTTTCAAGAGATAATCCAATTTCTTAATTATATTACAATGCAGCAACCATTATTACTGAGGTAGGCTAGTTACTTCAAATAGGTGTGACGTACACAAAATGTATGGTCGCATTTAGGGTTACGTATTTGAAATGGGGATACTTCACATATATTAAAGGAAACCTACTATGGTCGGCCTGTATGGGGCAGAGAGACGTGGTTGCGTTGTGTTGGGACTGAATTCGATCTAAACCAACACCTGCATGTTCTGGTAACTAATGAAGGAAAAGCCATATTTTCTTTCTCATATACTGGTCGGTAATGTACGATAGCACACTGGACCTTTCGATACTTGCCAGGTAAAGTGTATGTAGAGAGTTGGAAAAGCATAGGTATTTTATTAATATGAACTTGACAGAAAACCCATTTTGAATGTAAAATGCTATTATAGTAGTGCCTTCTACTAAAACGAATTTGTTACATTACGTATGTACATTTTATTTTCGAAAACAACACTCCTAACAATATCCCTAAGATTTATATGACTGAACTTTGCAACTGTTTTGGGGATTTTGCAGTTGTTGCACTATAAGTATTAGCGAATAGCTAGTTTCAATTAGCTGTCTCCAATTAGCTAAATGCTAGCTTCAGTCAAGTTTTTGTTGTTAGATTCGGTTAGCACTTTGCTAGCTTGTTCAGCCATGAAATATTCTTGTTAACATTAAAGTAATTTGCAATTGTCTGATCCTTTTACCTGATTGTGCTACGCTAGCTGAACATTAAGGTATTTTACACATAAGTGCAACATTATTGCTGTATAGAACTTTGTTAAATGTCTGAAATAAAAAGAGCTTGACAAAACCACATTTTATTGACTGATTAATATGGCTGCTTATTTCTTTGCATAAGACTTACCTGTTTACACTTTAAATGAGAAGACATTACTCACCTCTTCCGTCATGATCTCCATGTTTCCAGAGTGGTTGTTTTACAAATTGTCTTCATAGCGACACTTAGTTAATCCTGTCATTCTTTAAGGGAGGATTTTGTGCTATCACTAGTATTCTAACACCAAGCCATTAGTTCATACTCTTTTGGTCCACTTAGTAACCTTAGAGCAGGAATAAAGCAATAACAAAGGATACCTCCCTATTAGGTTATTATTTTGTGTCCATTTAAGTAAAGTGATGAATTATTCTACCTTCACATTCTCTAACTAATGACCCATTAGCTATAATCCCTTAGTTTTAATCCCAAAGTAGCTATAATCCCTTAATACCTGATACTTCACCATTAGTTCATTTGTGGCACCATATCATACATTAATAATCACTAACTAACGACATTTTGAAATCATGAATAAATTATGGCTTATCATTATTAACTCTTTGTTCACGTTAACTACAGCATTTGTTAATGGTAGTTCATGGATCCTTATCGGAAAATGTTGCCAAAGTGAACATTTCCCATGTGATCCTGTTTCAATAACATAGCATCAACTACGCAGCCAGGATTAATATCCCTACATCTCTTCCAGAAACTCCACATGAGAGAATAAGTCACAGCCAATTCCTGAGTTATTATTCCAGATTGTTGTTCAGACGTACAGTATGCTTAAAGAAATAGTGATAGCAGTACAGTTAATATTCAAGCTAGTTTACTGTACTTTAAACATGTATATATACTAAGATATAGGTAAATATAGGTAAAACGGTAATGTCAAAATGGAACACAGGAATGAGACAACATGAATATAAAAGCAGGACAAAACCAGGCTCAGCCGTGGGATCGGTGATGTCCATTGGAAGCCTTCCCAACACAAAGCCAATAGTTCTTTCTCTAAGTCCCTTCTGGCATCCATTTACATTCAAATTTGTTTGACTAAGGTCTTTCTCTTTCTGCTGATAAAGGTTGCCTTACACTGTTGTTAATGATAAGTGAAAAAAGAAATAGGCATACAGCCATGATATTACTCTTACCTCTCATTGAGAACATTGGTCACTATACTCATAACAAGGGAAAGCCATCTCTGTATGCTCCTTCTGATCCTATGGGAGAGTATGGCAGCAAATGCCATAGGACTCAAGAGACACACCAGACAGCTTCTTTCCTGAAATATATCAAGCTCAGTGTCAAATCCAAAGCTGACAAACTGTATTGAAATAAATGGGATGAGAGGTTAGTTTAGCATTCATAAAATCTGACCATTATGTTATTTAATAGCAGGCAAGGGGAAAAAATATGTTTGTGTTCATAAGCTGGATGGTCAACATTTCTCTCTGTTATGTCTTCAGTACCTGCTGGTAGTCCCAAAGGTACGGACTTTTGACAAGTTCATCATTAGGGGGTTTCTCGTCAGAGCAATGAATCACCTATAACAGAAAACACGGCGCATAATAGACACAGACTAGATAATTTAGGTATTTAATTAGTTATAAGTCTAAACAACTACGCTACCCATGTTATCTCAAAAGCGCGCGTTATACGCCATTAATAACACATCTTATAAAGTTATATATGTAAAATAAATCTTACCTTCGATTTTACTATAGTACTTTTAGACATTTTTGCAGAAATACATTGTAGGTCTGTTTCAATATGCAATTCGTTCGCGGAATGATGATAGTTTGTATATTGGCATGTATGATTTCTGAACGCATTCCAATTCATTTATGACGAATTGTCCAGAACACATGCCCGCGTTCATATGGTAACGGTGTATGAATTCTATTTCTATACGATCATTTGTCCACTGTGTAGGCCCTAATTTCAAAATAAAATTAATTGAAAAAAATGTAATACAATTGAAGTAGTTGCTACATTCTCGGTGCCCTACACGTATATGTAACGTAATATTATTCATATTGACAATTCATCACTGGTGGGCATAATAATAGCAGGTTACATCCCCGCAGGTAAATCTTATTTTACTGCGGGTGCAAACGCGCATTCGCATGCAAAGGGTTTCTGCAAAACGTTGACTATAATGGTTGTGGAGCAAATCATCAGACAATAGCAGATTCAGTTTATTCGCGAAAAGCTACGGATATCTTCCTTTTTTGTACTTACTGCAACAGCCTTTTCGGGTAATTGCAGTTCATTTTTCAACAATATTTTGAAGCAATTAAAAACAAGAATACGGCACAAGTCTTAAGCGTCATTAGATTTTGTGTTATATTCAGATATAAAGAAAGATCTTGGAAGATCGAGGTTTATTTGAATAATTGGAACGACTGAATATATGACAGACCTTTAGCAGGTAATGTAAACCTTTGAAGTAATATGACCTGACAGGGCAGACACACGGATGGAAAAAAATGAAAGCTGAATTAAACAATTTTCTCTACTATTTTTACATTCTTTATTTAAAGAGGTGATCCTTACTGACCTAAGACAGTACATTTTTACTAGGATAAAATGTCAGGAATTGTGAAGAACTGAGTTGAAATGTATTTGGCTGTATATGTATAAACCCCCACTTGAACTGTATAAGCTAAAAAACTGAAGCAATACTGACTAGAACAATGTGAAGGATTTCTTTCTAAGATATCACTAAATTACCACAGACGCTTCTCCTTAATACAGCTTGAATCCATTATACAATCTACTGTAGTCTGTCATAGAACCGCTTCCTGAACAGAGGATATGGGCCCTGAATGTGAAACCAGGTTATGGTTTACTGTGGTTTTGTAGAAGATCTCTGTGACAGATTTTGTAGAAACATGTTTCATTGTGCATTGTGTGTTTTACCTGCTTGTTATGAGCATACAATGCTGCCCTGGGATTAGCTGCTGCATTTCTGGTCAGTGAACCAGGTTTTAATTACTGTGTATGACTTGCAGTCTAACTCAGTGGGAAGCATCCTACAATCAAACATCTTTCTGTTACTGTGGATTTACTGGTGATGGGTTGGGTCTGACCCGGTCTCACCTGCTGTATGGAAAGTCTGACCCGGTCTCACCTGCTGTATGGAAATTCTGACACGGTCTCACCTGCTGTATGGAAAGTCTGACCCGGTCTCACCTGCTGTATGGAAAGTCTGACCCGGTCTCACCTGCTGTATGGAAAGTCTGACCCGGTCTCACCTGCTGTATGGAAAGTCTGACCCGGTCTCACCTGCTGTATGGAACGTCTGACCCGGTCTCACCTGGTGTATGGAAAGTGTTCATACTCATTCCATTTAACCAATGTATTAGTGCATTAAATTATGTGTTTATACAATAGATGCAAAGCACAAATACATAAACATGTTTATGTGTCGTATCCTTTAATTATCTGTGTAACCTCTTTCTGAGAAAGGGACTTCAAGTTGTTTCCCAGAAGAGGGTGGATGATTAAGAAATGATAAAGAGGAGTGATACTGCCCATGAGTAATGATCAAGTTTATCTACAAAATAGCCCAACAGTAATTAACACGTCAGACTACATAATCTGGAGTTATTAACATATTGGACAACATAACAGTCCAGGAGTTATTAATATGTTGGACAACATAACCGGCCTGGAGTTATTAATATGTTGGATTCTATAACAGTCCAGGAGTTATTAACCAGCTGTCAGACAGATTCCCTCTAACAAAATGGATCGTGTAAAAGTGCTGTGCTTTTCACTGGTTGTTCTCTTTACAATTTATCAGGCTGGACAAGATTACAGTACTTTACAAGATGGTAAAGACTTTTTAAATTCTCTATAGAAGCAGTTTGTCCACCTTTTGTGTGATCTTCAGATCCACCTCTGAGGAGAACCTCCTTTTGTGGAACACTTAATCCCCTTCACCTGAGAATTTCATCCTGCCTGGAGGATTACAGGATCAACTGGATCTGATATGGCCATATTTTAAGATCTAAAGTCCTGTCAGACTCTGGACTGTATAAGTTTGAGTGCCAGAGATGTGAGAAGGTTTCATACCAGGAACTTCTTGTCCTCTCAGTCTGCAGTAAATGACATGATTTCAATGGAAGTGCATCCAGATCCAAGAGAGATAGAACTTTATTGTGGAGGAGCAGTTGGTCGTAACGATGTGAGAGTCCAATGGATCTACCAATCACTGAGGGGCGATGAACTACCTGAAGTATTAGACCCAACTGTTAGAACACCGACAGAACACATCTCCTCTCTGCACATGAATTTAACCAAGAACAACAGAGGCACGTACACGTCTGGTACTGGAGGGTCAGAGTTGTGTTTACACTGAGAGGATGATTCTATCTAACAAGTGGCCATTCATTCATGGTTCAGTAGGAGATGAGGTTGTTCTATTCTGTAAAAAAAGGATTATAAAAACACATGGGGGAACACACCGATGGGAAGGATCCAATCATCTCCATCTATGAACCAGTCTGAGAGAAACATCACTGGTCAAGTCAACCAGATGTACATGGAACATGGAGGAATATCAGGGAATTACTCACTGGTCATCCCATCACTCACCCTTCAACACACAGGGTTTTATGCATGTCTGGAAAGAGATGATAATGTTTTTGAATTATATGATCTGCTTGTGTGTCCGAGGTCTGAGCCCCTCACAGAGTTCTTCTCAGAGGGGGAGGAGGTTGTTCTCATATTTAACTCTAGTCTGACTGAATGAGTGGTGTGGTCCAGAAACACTGGTCAGGGGTACGATGTGATTCTGGATGTGTTTAGGGGTTTCAAACTCTCACTCCCTGAGGATTTGGTTGGGAGAATCAATGTGTCTCATTCCACTCTGGTCCTCTCTAATCAGACACAAAAGGATATTGGGGAGTACTGGTGTGCTGTTTATATTATTGAATTTCAAAACAGGTGTGTATCTTCAACCAAGACCATCCTGCTAAATAGGGACCCCTTTGGCATCAACTCCATGTTCTACAGAGTTTCCTCTTCACTGATGGCCTGTGCTCTGCTGGGGATGGTCTGTGTTCTGATCACTGTGAATCTGAAGACCAGGAGAAGAAACCAGGTCCCCCTGAAGACCAGGAGGACTGCAGCCCAGACACAGAGAACGAGCAGTGTGGAGGAGAGAGAAGAGTGTGATGACAAAGATAGAATGAATAAGGAAGTTGAGACAGGAAGGAGAAGACAGAAGTGTGTTATAAGAAACAGATGTACTTTA
Organism: Esox niger; assembly: GCA_016801105.1. NCBI lineage: Eukaryota > Metazoa > Chordata > Actinopteri > Esociformes > Esocidae > Esox > Esox niger. The sequence goes on from JACXGJ010017150.1 coordinate 11,333, forward strand.
ATTTATAGTGAACATACAATAGTGACTGACTACCTCACCCACACAGCCATACAAACACATGGAATGACTCCACCCACACACCCATACAAACACATGGAATGACTCCAGCCACACACCCATACAAACACATGGACTGACTCCACCCACAAA
>JACXGJ010017151.1:0-7500 GCA_016801105.1 Esox niger
CCTCTCTCTCTCTGCATCTCTCTCTCTCTCTCTGCATCTCTCTCTCTCTCTCTGCATCTCTCTCTTGGTCTGTCTCTCTCTCTTGGTCTGTCTGCCTGTCTCTCTCTGCGTCTCTCTGTCTATCTCTGTCTCTCTGTCTGTCTGTCCATCTCCCTCTGTCTCTATCTGTCTTCGTCTCCTTCTGTCTGTCGGCCAAAAGTCAAAAGTCTTTGGCTATTTTAACTAACAGATATGGGAGTTTATCAGTGGTACTGGCTTGCACCATTGTGTCTCTCTCCTGCCTCTCCTCCCTCCTCCCCCGCCCAGTACATTATGAAATTACTTCCACTGTACAGTGGCTCCCGGTGGCTTTCGTCTATTGTTTGTGGATAAACAACGTAGATATTTGTTTATGAGCCTAGCACGTCAGCTACATTAGGTACGTTGCGCTCCCATTAGCTTTATATGAACATGACGTTCCACTTCCCACACCAGAATCTAAGCACAAGAAACGCCTTTGTCGTTATTTCAATTCACAAGATTAAATGTGCACATCGGATATTATGTATCAAACCTCGGGCAGTTCCTAAAATGATTTGGATGCAACACAACATGGACAGCCTTACAGCGTTCCCACAGCAGCTCAGCAACTGACAGCGACGCCCGGCGCCCGACAGGGACCACCCTCAATCACTGAGGAGGGGGAGGAGGGTGTGGAGGAGGAAGAGGACGCCGAGGAGGAAGTTGAGAAGAGGAGGAAATGTGTGACAACGTATTATTAATTTACCGGCTTTCACTTTTCTCCTTTCTCCTCTCATTACCAGAGAAGAGCCCTCCCTAAATGGCCACAGTTCCAGCGGCGGCACTGGGACAGGGAGGGGCACGTTTTCCCCATGAATTTAGATTTCATTCACTCTAACGCAACCAGAGCTGTGTGTTGTCTGGGCTGATTAAACACACCCAGAGGGAATGGCTGCCAGACATCCAAGGCCACTGTCAACGGTAGGGGAAGGTACGCTCTCGCAGCCCCAGAAGACGCCTGTCGGAAGGCAGAGGACGCATCGCGAGCCTGTGACGCACAGCCAGACAGAACCAGCAGCACCACTGACACGGGGGGCGCACCCACCGACGCGGGTCTTGAGGAGGGAAGGAGTGAGACAGCAGCACTTCGGTCTCGCACAGCGGCCGCCGTAACCAAGCACTACGCGCACACGCTACAAACAAGCGTCACCGCCACTGTTTCGAGCGACGGCCGAGGGGGTCTGAGCACGAGTGTGGTGCGTTACGTTTCTGACAGGACGGAAAGCAGCCTGACGCTTCTAGCTCTTACTGTACCGAACTAAAGACGACGGCTATTCAGTCACCCGTCTTCCTCTGGCGGCGCATGCTAACGCTCTGTGAACGTCCCAGGGTAAAGGCAGTGACGAGTGATAGCACTTCACTTGGTCTCTACTGCTCCAGGCGTTTCTATGTGCGCCATGAGATACCGGCACACTCAATCAATGAACTTCGCAGGGGCATATAATCCATTTTTGTACATATCACATTTGAGACACTTAGCGGACGCTCTTATCCGGAGCGACTTACAGTTAAGCGCATTCATTTTAAAATAGGTAGGTGAGACAACCACTAAATCCAACCCAATAATCCCATTACATGTAATACTATGATGAGAACATGGAGATTTGGACCATGCCTGATTTGGCATGTTCTAATAAAAAAGTCTGAACACACCATTGTGAGTCTCTACCTTGTATTACCACAGTATGTTATAGGATGGACGAATAAAGAGGTGCACATTGTGTAGGAAAATGGAAACAATGAATCAAATGTACTAATTATTGTGTGACTAAAATAGACTAGAGGGAAATTCTGTAACTAATGCAGGTGTGATATGCTCATTTGTGTTATTTCTATAATTGTTATACTCTGTAGTACAAAAATGCTATATTTTAGTTAAATATATAAGTGCTTTGTATAGGGAATATGGTGTCATTTGGGATGGTCCAGTGTCCCCTAGCATTCGGCCCATTTCATTTGGATAATCCAGCACTCTCTCCTGTTCTAAAGAAGCATCATTTAAAAGCTATTTCTCCCACTCTGAGCAGCTGGCTTGCCTTGCTGTTCAAAGTCTCCTCATTCAAAATTAACTAGCACAGAGGATTGCTTAGAGGCAAACCTAAGTCCTTAACTTGCATTTTACATCTCGTCCTTTTGCCTTTCACATGAAGTTTAATGTGTCAAACTACACGTCGGCTGCTTGTTAAAGCCATCACCATTTACCCCTGTGGCTCTCTTTTATATTTTCTCTCTGCCACTTTTCTCTGTCTATCCGTCTGTCTCTGGTGCGTCTCCCTGTCTCTCTCTGGTCTGTCTGTCCGTGTCTCTGTTGTGTCTGTCTCTCTTTGTTCTATCGGTCTGTGTCTCTTGGTTCTTCCTCATCCAAAAACTGTCATTTTCTCTGGTAGACCGCATAGCCATGCCTCTCCCATGTCAGGCGATGCAGAGCCTGAATATGGACATCTGGATGCTGTGTGTGTGTGTCAAACGTGGGGAGAGGTGACAACCGATGCCCTGTGTGCGTGTGTATGTGTTGTGATGTGAGTGTGTGATTGATGTGTGTGTGTGTGTGTTGTGATGTGAGTGTATGAGTGATGTGTGTGTGTGTGTGTGTTGTGATGTGAGTGTATGAGTGATGTATGTGTGTGTGTGTGATGTGATGTGAGTGTGTGAGTGACGTGTGTGCGTGTGTGAAGTTGACTGTGGCAGCCTAAAGCTTGCTGATCCCCTTCACCACGTCAGGGGCCAAACATCACAGTTCATCGCATGGTGTCTCCGGGTGTCAGGCGGCCCCTAGTCCCTTTAAAACACAGCAGACGTGCTGCGCGCCAACAGCTCTTCACACACCACATGTCATGGGCCCCGCACAGCCGACCTGTCAACTACTGAACGCCACTTATCAACTGGATGGAACTTGGACCTCATTCTCATTCGATTTTCAGCTGTGTTCTCCATAAGTAGAAAAAAAAAACCTCGGGAAGAGAAGTATTATTATATTATTATTATCATTAGTCAGCGATTCGTATTGGCACTGCTGTGTAAGTTTTGTTGAAAGATAAGTCGAAACAACAGTGTGTGGAGTTTTTCTTTTCCCTGCACAATGAGTTATGTTTTGAATGGGGCCTCCATTTTGTCGGCCTATCCGGGTTCTGTGAGATGCTGCCCGGCTACGAGCCATATAATGATGCTCAGTGTGGTCCAGTCACAAAAACAGTCAAGACGACTTGAGTTGTAAGTCGAGGGGCTCCTCTGGCTCCTATTCACCCCCCCCCATTCCCGTCCCGTGTGTTCGTTCTCTTCCGACGGCACACACAATATTTCAGTAACAACAATCACAGACGATCAGCTAGCTGGAGAACCTGTGATTTGCGGCAATCTCTTCTGCTTATAATGAAACCAGGGAGGTGCAGAGTGGAGCAATTATGACGTCTTTGTCTGGTCGTCTGACGGTTTGCTCGCTGTTTCTGTCCCTCTCGCAAAGACTTCCTCTTTGTTTTGTGTTTGTGTGCTTTAATTGAGCAACTTAACCGCTGCGGTTAATGGCTGAAACAGTGGGGGGTAGATGTGTGGGCCTGTGTTCAATGCATGACAGAGATTGACTAGGCGCACACACACACACACACACACACACACACACACACACACACACACACACACACACACACACACACACACACACTATAGTGCAGGTGTAAACCAGATTTTATGAACATTGGGATTCAGAAGTGCTGCCTTGTTTATGACAGTCAGGGCTAACATGCAGCAGTGGATCTGTGTAGTAGCATTATGGGATGCCGACTGGTCTCTACGGATATCGGCAGTGTATAGACCTGGCATCAATGCATTTTGGACACCATGTTTTAACCTCCCCGGTTTATATGACTCATAATGGGTTGTAGGATACAGAAGGATCAGATAAGTGGGGGGGGGAGGGGGGGTGAACAGGACAGGGATACAAGTTTCATACCACTACAGTATACTATAAGTTTCTCAAATGAAAATCCATCAAGCAATCAGTTGAATGTACAGGTCAGGGGTCACATGATTAATATTAAAAGACAGGAAATGAAAGGGCTGGGGTTGTGCATTGTTGTGCTGGACATGTTACTGTGACCTGGAGAGAACCAAAAAAAAGCAATATATATATTACATTGGGGTTGGGAATAAATAACAATGAATAGTGGTAGGTTGGGGAAGAACAGGAACTAATGGGTTCATATTAATCAACCAAGAGGGGACTATTAGCATTCGTGTAAGAGATAAGGCAGTAATTAAGAAAGACACAACTGGAAGAGTTGTAAACTATATCATGTATGACACTATGCACATCACACCACTCACTGCTGATTAATATTCCCATTCAGACACCAACAAGGGAATATTAGCATTAAAAGAGTTACACTGTAATTAAGACACACACACACACACACACACACACACACAAAAACAAACACTTGTTTCACTATACTTGTGAGGACTTCTCCAGAACAGAAATGGATTCCCCAACCCCTAACACTTACTTGAACATTATCGGATGCATGTCCAGAGGGGAGACACAATTTTAGCAGGGAAGTGAATAAGGTAAATGCTCATTTGTGAAACGAAGCGAAAGCAAATGCTAAGATCTCATTTGAAGCAATGAGCAATACAGTGAAACTTAGCATGTCGTGCACAGCATCACCGAGGGTATCCAATTCAGTAAGGGTAATGTATTAAGGTAAGAGTTACACATCCATTCACAACAGACAGGTTTTGGTGCTGGAAAAAGAGCATTTGAAGTACAGACAGCGACAATGAATAACATGGTCAACAAACAGGCGAGATCTTTTTTTAAACAACTGATTCCAGTATTAACCGTTGTAATACAAACATGCAAAAGCTGCATTTCAGAAGTCATTAAATGACCGTGACATAGAGACGTTTCACTGTGGTTGCACTTGTCTCGTTGGTGGGGGCTAGACGTCCCCTGCCGAACCATTTCAACTAAAGGGTATTCTAGGCTTTGATTCAAGGGCTGTTTGTGTAACAGAGGTTGTTCCTGTATTCTGTGGATCAGCTTTCTATCCAGTCCGTGGATTTTCACTTTGTATGTTAATATGGGCAATGTGTACCTACGAATACGTGGATAGAATTGTGTGCTTGCGTGTGTTTGTCAGTAAGCGTCTCCTAGTCCATCTCCTGCTCCGCCACTTGACGGACTGTCAGAGCTGTCCCAGGAATTATGTCTCCACCTGTGACACCTCACAGAGACGAGCAAAGGTAAAAAAGTCGACCCCCTCTTATTCCTCTTTCTCTCCCTCAGCTGAGTACAGAGCCAGGAGTTAATCAGAGCTGACTGTTCTCCTGCACCCTGTCAATTAAATCCACCACTGCATGAAGACAGGCCAAGCCCCCAACACAGCAGCTCAGAGCGCCCCTTGTGGTGAAACAGAGGAACTGAGACTACATAACATCGGAGCGTTGCTCTCTCTCTTACCTTCTCTCTCCCTCACCCACATACTCTAGCTGGGTCATTTCCTATTAATTCAACTCAAAACATGTAAAGTGGAGTGCTACCAAAGCAAACACACCGAAATGAAGGGATTCAGGCCACGTCCCCCCCTCAGTTACCCTCGCTAAATACGGCCCCCCCCCCCAAGATGCTAACTCCCTCGTCTCCTCCCTCATTCTCCGTCCGTGCCTCCGTTCACCGGTCTCGGTGGGGACTGCCCCATCACCGTCTCCCAGGCTCAGACTTCTGGCTGTTCAAAGGGACAAGTGATTAGCCCTTCAAAGATAGTCGGCCACGCGTCACATCAAAGCGGCTAGCCCGGCATATAGTCACAGAGAGAGCCATTCAGATCTACATCAGCCTGCACACCACTCTGTAATCTTCCCCCGGTCCGCTGTTTCTCACCAAACAGACATCAAGGCCTTCTACGGGGGGGTGCTTCCTTTGTGCAGGGCTACCTATGATCCTAAACACGCGGGTATTGATTTGGACGTCAGGGGAGCGACGGTTTGGGGAGAACACTCTTTGTGATTATTACTAGTTCAGATTTGGTGGCGGACAGGGTTTACGTCAGGTGCTTCCTGTGGGGAATACCGCTTGACAGTGCTGCAAATAATAGACAAGTTACTGTGGCCTTTTGCGCAAAAACAATTTGTGTTTCTTCATTCCAGCAGTGTGAAAGAAGCTGTAGTCAGGTGGTCTCCACTGTAGTGATATCTTACTGGGAGCCTTGCCTCTTCAGGCTGAGAAGTAACTGATAGGCTACTGTTGTGTAACACAGGCCAGACCACAACACTATCACTGTTCAGCTGTCTGTGGCTCTGAGTCTGTACTGCAACCGAACCTGAGCCCATTGACAAAGTAGTTACTGGACAGCTCACAATGAACTCCAAATCTCTGGCCTGAGCTCTGTTACACCCCACTCAAACTCTGGTTAAATACAGTGCAATTATGGACACTTTCTTTCCAGCTGAAGAATGTTTTTTTCATAGAAAAGGAGGGTAACATAGCGGGAGAGAGAGACAGCGAGAGACATAGACAGAAACAGAGAGACCCAAAGCCTTGACAGAAATGCGGCTTCAAAGGAAAACACCCTTGTTTCGGGACTTTGTATGCAAGCAATTTTCGGTTCCTGTTTTCGCTGACGCTGCGACAAACTTTGTTCCCTCACACAAAAGGGGGGGGTTCGTGACTCGTGTTATGATGTGGTGCGACAGAGAGAACACTTTTAATAGCATGAAGAAATAGATGCCAGAAGCTTAGGTAATTTTGATGATGAAAGAGAAATATTGATGTCAGACAGCAGTGACAATCAAAGGAGATGTATACCTTTTTATAATTAAGTTAAAAGTATTTTGTGTCGTTAGGAAGGCAAGGTGAACTCAGGACAGCTGTTTCATGTGGAGTGGATTCCTCTTTCCTTATTAGGACTGAAGTCATCACACTAACGGCTTACCTCTGAGAGTTCTCTGGCCATGGAGATTTCAGTCATTTCTCTGCCATTATTGAAACAGCAAAAGCACATGTCTTTGAGTCAGGGCAGTGTTGCCATTTTAATCTCCTTCCTCAATGGAAATGATTTCATTCCACAATTCAGACTGTCCTGAAAAGAGACCTCCATAAATGTCTGCTTCCAAAAAGGTCACAAGTTCTCAAACGGAACCCTGAGGAAGGTGCGATACACGGTCTCTCTACAGCTGTCACTTTACATACAGTGAGGGAATCATTTTGCCTTTTCAGTGCAAACTCTGGGAGCATTTCAGTTGGCCTTTTCATGATATTTGTGCCGGTGGGTAAGAAGGTCGCTAGCCCCAGTTGAGCCAGGGCAACACGGTAGTGGTTGTAAATTAGTAAAATGGCAACACAGTGCAGTCCCTGACAGACATACACACCTACACTCCCAATGCATGGAGGATTCATCCCAAACAGTACCCTACTCTCTACGAAGTACCCTACTTTCAGGCAGGGAC
>JACXGJ010017152.1:0-11468 GCA_016801105.1 Esox niger
TGTGTGTGTGTGTGTGTGTGTGTGTGTGTGTGTGTGTGTGTGTGTGTGTGTGTGTGTGTGTGTGTGTGTGTGTGTGTGTGTGTGTGTGTGTGTGTGTGTCATTGTGAGGAGGAAGACGTGGCGACAGGAGGTGCTCTCAGCACTCTGTTGTTTGTCGACCAAATCAATGCCAATATGTAAATGAGAATTACGCCTCCGATCCGGGCTACTTCCCCTTTTTTGGATATGGATGCGTTTTATACAGAAATGTTTGTGAATTAATACAGTTTCTCCTTTTCCCTTACTATTGCCAGCTTTATGGTTTTGGTCATCCTTTCAGTTTAGACATGCATGGTGAAAGAAATCATTATTTTTAACCGCCTCTTCCTATTCCACACACCAACACCCAAATAAATTTGTTCATATGTAAGATAGGCTGAAAGTGCACTCACAAAGGTTACTTTAAATGCTGTAGTGTCTGAAAATGCTTCAGTAGAAAAATGTGTGTTTTTCTGAGGAGCTGTGTGGCCTGCAGATGAATGTGACAAGGGTTGTAAATGATGCTGCTTCCTTTGTTTTTGTTTTGTCATCAGTTTTGCGTTTGAGTCAGGACTTCTGTTTGCACCCAAAACTGACTGCTCCAAAATTTGGATGAGAATGTTCAATCAAAGAGAGGTTCTGTGCATATCATCCATTTTGTAAAGCTGTCTTAGTACAATGGGAACATAAAGTTGGTTATTTTTACAAAACTGTGTTCTGTACTTACTTGTGTCTAGATACGTTACAGTGAGCTTAATATCCATCACAGTTATCACTGGTAACAAACAACTGTTTGATTTATTCACTGAGGTATTGAGAGGTTGGGAAAACACAAAGTGTTCAATCAAATATCCGTTCAAGCCAACTACTGAGTATATGGGAAACTGAACTGGCTATATTGATAAAGGAGCAATATGGGAACTTTAAAGATTAGAACATCTAAAAGTAAATACATTAGAACATAATGAAAAATGGTATGGTATGACAAAGCTGCTTTAATTCCCAAGTCATAACAAGCTAATACAATGTCTATATCGGTGGACTGGCCTGATGCCTGCTGTCCATTGAATGAGACGCCATTTATAAACAGGTCTTGCTTTATGAGTAATCGCGAGACTGGCGGAAAAGGTCGAACCATGGGAAGGAGACAGAACGGAAAGTTACGAATTATTAACATGCTGTGCCCCCCCCCCTTTTCAATATGGCTGCCGTATCCACTCTCTCCACCAACGCTCCGATTGGAGACTGACTCGACTCTGTATCTTAGTGCCTGATAGTTTTTGTCTTTATCAACGGTATTTAGAAACAAATTAAACCTGCATCTACTGTCCCTTATTTTATTTAATGCATTTGCAAACCTTCACAAACCACTAACGTCGGGCCTTTTCCCAAAACAACCAGGTGCCAACAATTCGTATCTATCAACAATTTCCAATGGTTTGACTACACTTTTCGCTCGTTCTTTTCTTAATGAACAATGTGTGAAAACTGCGCCGAGCTGGTGGAGGTTTTAAATGAAAGTAAGTAAACATTATTTTCTATGAAATGGTTTTCTGCCGTAGTGGTCACCTATGCTAGCTAGCTAAGTGAGGCTACCTGAGTGAGTCTGGACAGTTAACGCTAGCTTGCTAACCACACTATTAGCCATGTCGGATTGTTCTCCACTTTTGCTGTTTCTGATTTCTATACACTAGCCATACATCTAGAAATATTAGGCTATGTCTTTAAATGGTTCGAGTTGAATGTAAACGGAACCTTGTCTGTAACTTTAAGGCCTGTCTGTCAAAAATCGCTGCAGGGTGTCTGGCTGAAGTACTGAACTGGCTAACTAGCTAGAGATTCTAAACATTAAGTTAGCAGTCGTTGCTAGCTATATAGCATGCAATGACATCAGCCCATTTGTAACTTGGTTTTGTTGGGTTACTACCTTGCTACTTAGAAGCCTAACTTGAAAGTTCGATAACGGTCAGACTAGAATTTGGGTCAGGCTTGTAAGTCGCTAATTGTAGCTAGTTACTGTACATAACTGAGTAATACGGTTTATACACATTATGCCCTTTAGTCCTGGCCTTGCTGCAGGAACGACAGCGTTCAAGAGAAGTGGAAATGGCTATATGCAGGCGTGTTAGCTAATGCTTCCTATGTAACTAGTCTGCATGTTTGCGATTAATATGTTTATTTGGCTGGTGGTTTGTCCAACTGGACAGTTGGAGTAAACTATCTAGTTGTGTTCAGTTAGCTTAAATACTGACTGGTTCGTTCCATGTTTACTGGCTATAATTATATTGCTAGGTAATTGGTTTTAATATATTGATGAACACGCGCTGTGTAGTATGTAATAGAATTGTGAATGTCATTGAAAACGACTGTTTATCATTCATTTAGCTGCATAACAATTATTGTCTAGTTAGCTAGGTAAGTTCATTTTAATTTAGCAATAGCATTCAAGCTAAGCACACAACATATGCTAACTTGTTAATTTGACTCATTTGAGTTTTTATAGATAAGGTCTCTAGCTAATAACTATTTTGTTAACATGAATAAAACATGTATGAAGATGTCATTGGGTAAATTTCATACTGCAGATTGAAAACTCAAAACAGAGCGTCTTTAGTTATGTATGTGCAACGTAGGCTAGTTATTACTGTAGCTAAGTAGGCCATTTTATGCTTTAACGGCGTATGTATGCGAATAAACAAAGTCCCGTTTTAGTTTTTTATATGTTAACTCCATTGCATTTTTTGCAAAATCTGGAATTGTCTACAATATTTAGCAAATGGTGTATTTTAGTTTTACTTAGCTAGCTTACTGAGCACGTAAAGGCATTGTCAGAGAAGACCCCCGTTTTATGGCCTGTAGACCTATGAACATTAATATCAAATGTGATATTTTTTTGTTCGTTTTCTATTTAGTTGGCTGTGTGATCTTTAAGTTTTTAATGTCTTATGGAAATGCCACCTGCCAGTGGCTGCTGTCTGTATGCCTTTACTGGAAGTCTGACGTGACCACAAGTTTGCTCCTTTTTCAAGTCAGTCTTGTTTACAATTGTTTCCATGTCTTGTCCAGTCCCATAGGCCAAGTGGTCATGTGTATTGTAGATTCCAATTGAAAGGTGGCACATGATGGTGCCTCTCAAGGGATCTTTGTGTCAATACACCATCAAACAAGATTAATGGAATGTAACTTATCCCCTCTGACCTGTTGTTCCAATGAGCCATGACACTGTTGGTGCTTACATTTATTGGTGGTTTGTATCCCAATTCCGGAAAGAGAAAGGATTGGCCTATTTGTGATCTGTGCACTTCAGTTTGGCCTATAATCAGTGGACTTGTTCCTAAGGCTATAATTATAATTGTGTGGAGGAGAAGGCATAAGTCACTGCACTGGTGTTCCAGAAGGATCTCCTTTTGTTTTATCTTAAGCAGTACACTCTGTCTCTAGTCGACTTGTCCAATGGTGTGAGTTTTGATGTTGGCCACAACATAATGTGCTTTCACAGGCGTTTAAAGCTCATTCGTCTGCTGTTTTACCTTTGATGGATATCCTTTTTTCAACAGAACAGAGCGCCCCCACGGTGTGTTTTAAAGTGTGTTCTGCAAGGGGAGAAGTGAGGGACTTGTCTGTGACAGGCTAGTCTGTGAGACTGGCAGCCCCATGTGTGCTTTCAGCTGATGACCCTTCACCTCAAATTTGCTGTAGCGGCACGCATGGAGCACAGTGTGTTTTGTGTGTGGCTGCATGCAAGGGAAGTGAAGCACTTATGGTGATAATTAGGGGTCCCAGCATCTGCTTTTCAAGTTAGAAAGTAGCATATCTGCCATTGTCAGGACCCCCCCCTAACCCTCATTTTGCATGGCCCTGTGCTAGCCTAGCATATGTTGGACCTTATTAACCAGGTAGTTTGAATCCTGAATGCTGATTGGTTGATAGCCGGGTATGACACAGCATCACTTTCTGCTGCTCTAATTGCATTGGTAACTTGTTTATAAAAGCAATAAGGCATCTCAGAGATTTGTGATACATTGCCAATATACCACTACTAAGCACTTTGTCCAGGCACTCTGCAGTGAGTCATGCCGCAATGAGTCATGCCTTAGAATAGCTGTTAGCTGTGGAATATTGGCCATATACCACACCTCATTGTGCCTTATTGTGTACCAAGCCGTGGTTTGGGACCGACCAGCTTACCTTGCCTTTCTACTACAGTACTACACTAAGGTGTGTCGGGGTGTGTCGGGGTGTGTCGGGGTGTGTCGGGGTGTGTCGGGGTGGGTGGGTGTGTCTGCCTGTCTGTCTGAATGGCGATCTGCCTGTGCCAACTGTTTTGAAATGGCCAAGTCATAGCCATTATGAAGCATTGCCTGTAACTTGACTTGTTGGCTCCTCAATTAGCTTGCTAGTAAACTATATAGCACTTAAATCATTTGGTCAGCCAATTAAGTGAATTGTCCTTAAGATTACCATAACCAGTGCCTGTCCAAACTCCTGTTTTTGTGTTTGATCAGTAAGCACCTGTAGCACTTGATGCTGCTGTCCGTTTCGAGGTCTAGCAACTGCTGTACACCCAAGATCTTGATATGGCTTTAAAATAAGGAGCTCATGGAAAGTGAATCGGCCGTTGTGAGTAGATCAGCCTTATTGGGAAGCAGGCTATGATGCCAACCTTTGTTAGGAAACATTAACATTGTAGTTTAAATTGTTAATAAGATGATATTGGTGTGACAGTCCATATTTACTAGAACCTCTGTAGTTAGTTGATGTCTATTAGCCTCTGAAAGAATGAGAACAATGACACGCTGACCTGATAATATTCAGAAATTACTGGCCTTTGTTAAAATAGCCAACTTAATGTTTTATACTAATTTCAAAAGGGGTATTTTAGCCTGTTTGTTGTGCTTATAGGCCTCAAGTTGTATTAATTTGCAATGAATGTATTTAATTCAACTTCATGGTGCCGGTAGTTACCATGTATCATTACTTGATGTAACAATCCAAACTGACCCTAGATCTAAGAGTATGTTAGTGTGTATGTTTGTGCCACATGTATTTTTATCCTGTCGACCTGCTACATCCTGAAGTTTGGTCAGGAAAAAGCAAGCAATTCAATTGGCCTCTAAAGCCGACTACTTTATTAACATTGTCAGCAGTTAGCCCTCTGCCCTGCTGAGAATTGCTGAGGTTTAGGCGCCTGTTTTACCTCGCTATTGTTTTTGTTACCGAGCTCAAAGCTTTGCGACAATGGCTGGGATATCCAGATCCTCTTATCTAAGGTTTTTCATTATGTTTTTGGTACAGGCCTATCAAACACAATGTGGATTGTTTTATGAAGGGAGCTGGGAATTCTTTTTCCAGTCGAAGATGAAAAACAGAAAGAAAGGGACATTTAGAGACACACACGTCAGAGTCGGCAAGGTGCCCCTGGTGAGGCTTTAGAATACTTTGTTGGTCTTCATCAGGGTCACGTACTGAGGAAAGCTTGCAGGTAGCCTGGACACAAGTTTCACTTTTTGTTAAGTTTGTCTTGGATGTGAGTTGGCATAGATCCCGTGAACACAGACTGGGTTACTTTTATGCCCTGTGAATAACAAGAATGCGAAATGTTAGGCTTGTTCAAAGCTATGGCAGCGGACTCTCAGTGAGTTTTGTATGCACCCTGTTATTCACTTGTTGGAGTTTGTGTATTCAGGCTGTACCTTCTCAAAGTTGACACTTTTCTTCCCAGAAACGCAATACATAAAATACAACATAATTGTTGTCAGATGAAAGCCTCTTATCTCCAAATCATTTCCTGGAATGTTTGTGAAAAAATTTGTAGCTGTTTTGAGTGTTTTTCTTGGTTTGCTTGAGTCCTAAAATTTGCAGAGTATATTGAAGTGACTCACATCAGTGAGTCTCTATATACATTTATGCTGGCTAATTGATTTCATTAGCAATTTATCTCAGCCCAATTTGTAGTCTTGACAAGTCATGTGAAAGGACAACACTTTTTCCAGTTCTGAAACCAGAATATAGGCCATTGGTACCAGAACACCAACTTTCCTTACAATATTGAGAGGTGGGTGCCGCTAAAAAGATTTTGCCCAAATGTAGCCTCCCCGTAATCACCAATGTCTTTCAATGACTTTTTGGAAAGTCAGAGGGGAATTCTTTAGGGTTGGGCAAAGTCTCGGCTGTTCTGCACCGTCAACAGAAAAGTTCGAGCTAAACCTTTGATACAGCGGATTGCCTGAAGGGGAGCCCGGCCGTGCCTGGTGTTCATCTCCTGTGTAAGGCACTGACCCAGGAACATTTCTGACCAGAGGCCTCTGGAGACTTCTACCAGTCATGCTGGCGTTCATGCTAGTGGGAGAATTGGATTTGTTTATGTATTGATCATTATCCATTGTAGTTTTATTTTCCGTGGCTTGTTTCCTTCATAGCTTGTACTTGAATTATCAGCCTTGTCCCTTTTTAGCAGATGAGATATGGGCTTTGTTTGGAATGTCAAATTTAGTCTATGTACATTGAACTGCATTTACATCCTTGTCTCCTCTCTTCCATCCAGTATCGGATGCAGACAGCACAGAAGGCCTCCAGCTGAAGAAGGAGCATGCCATACGTGTGTTCAGCTATATCAGCTCATGGACCCAGAGGTCAGTCTCCCGGCCGCTCTCCTCTCTTCCCACGGCATTCATAATACGTCCACGGCTAAGTCCCAAACTATACCCCATTCCCCGTATAGTGCACTTTCGACCACGGTGCGACACGGTGTGTTACAAAGTGGTTAAGCATTTAGCATAAAGACTGTCGGTTGGAACTCAGCCCATAATTCATGAATGTCTCAACGGCTTAGATATGCCCCTGGACAGCGCTGGGTCTACCTGAAGACATTAACCGCCCTTTATTCATCATGTGTAATCGCTGGTGGCTGAGTAAGGGGTTTTAGGGAGTAGCTTAACATGTAGGCCAGATAAGGTCACAGGAGGACAAGTGGGTAATAAATTATAGGTTTTATTTTACTGCTTTGCTGTGTGTATGTAGTTTTACTATAGTTGTGAGGACCTCTAGTCTTCGGTTTATCGGTTAGGTTTAAGTGTAACTATTGGGCTCACTGCTGTAATGGACCTAAGTCACAGAAATGTTTTTAAAGCACGAGTAAGCCCAGCTGTTGAACATCTTCTAGTGATCTACAGACATGCTGCAAGAAAGCAGCTCTTCTGTAAAGCAAGGCTTGTATTAAGCAGCATAGCCCCAGTCTTTTTCGTCACTACCAAGGCTGTTTCAGCGATGAAGCAGATGCTCAGAAAGAAGCACTCAATGCAATATTAATGATAAACAATCTCAGTAATCCTAAAACTTTTGAACATTTTGAAATTCACCCTGCACACATCGAAAGGTTTATTATATTATTTAAAGGTTCTAATAAAACATTAAACATGGTAACTGCAAAAACTATGTCTGGCCTATTTAAAGGAAAGATTCACAATTTTTTATCCTGTGGCCTTTTTTCAGATTATCTAGCCTAATCCTGGACTGTGCAGACGTTATATTTTGGAATTAGTACAGTTTTGAGAGAATGGTTTGTCCTGCAGTCTGTAGACTAAAATGGAACTAATCATGGCAACTAATGTAGCGTCTGAAAATATGATACATTCGGTTTTTGAAAATAGAAAGGCCTTGGTGTATTGATAGAGGTCTCTGCGTTCCCCTGATTTTATTATTTTTTCCCCAAAAGAGATTTGTATCAATGACTATGTTCTATGTGAAATGGAACCATTCTTTTCATAAACACTGCACTATCTTATATCTGTAAACTACTGCACTCGAGTTGTCAGCACATTGCTTTGTCAAGACAGCTGAATTACGATGATGGCCTCATTGGAGTTGACTAGCTAGCAACAAGCACAATTTACGGACATTTAGGACTTAGGACAGTATTTGCCAGATAGCTACATGACTACTTACAGAATTTTGCGTTTAATGTTTGATCCCTCCGGCCTCTTCCAGTCTCTTTGGGGACGTGGAAGATTTCCAAAGTGCAGGGTTGGTAAGAGCTTGAAAGTCAATGCCATCTGTTGCACACGCTGGAGCTGATTCAGCCTCATCAACGCACATATCAAGGTTCCCGATGGCATTAGGTAGCAATAAATCCCACTCCTAATGTGAGCTACAGTTTCGTAAACAAAGCCGCTTGCCGGATAAATCCTTCTTGCAGACTGATTTGTCAGTTTACCAGCAGCTATTAGAACTTGTTGTCAGTTTTGTTTGATCCTAGTAGTTTATACTAGCTAGCATGGGCTACAGTTCAGTAAACAAAGCTGGTTGCAGGATAAATCCTCCTCACTGACAGATTTGTATTAGTTTACAAGCAGCTAATACAACTTGCCTGCATTTTCATTTGAGCTGGTAGTCTATACCATCTAATCTGAGCTACAGTTTTGTTAACGAAGAACGAAGACCCACGGCAGCTGCTTACACATTTTCTAGAAAGAATAAATGCCGAAAATCATTGAATCAGTGATCGTTTTGACACATCGTTTTTGGAGAACATACAGAGACCTATGTCAATATACCCTGGCTTTCCCGTTTTCCCGTTCCCGTTCGAAAACCAAATGTATCATACAATTCAGAACGGTATATCGGTTGCCTGTTTAATTATAGCCGGGAGAGGCTAACTTTAAACCTCAACTGTACTAATTCCAAGAAAGAATGTCGCCACAGTCCAGGATGAAGCTAGATTATGTGGTTTTCTTACAACCCTGAAATGGAGATATCCCATTTCTGTCAGTGAAAACACTGCTATTTACGTTACGTGTGGGAATGTAAAATTTGGATGGCACATAATATGTTAATAACATATTCATGCGTTTGTAGGTAAATGGAGCAGTGGCTAGATACTTCTCTTTAACCTTTTGAACGACATCTTTTCTGAGTCTCAAATCAAATTGCACAAAGTAGACCCTATGGAAAAATTACGATTATCTCAGTTTGTCTCCACAACATTGCAGTACCATATACTGCTAGCAGCATTTTAGCCACAGAATGTATAAAACACAATTATTTAACTAGTTGGCATCCTTTTCTCTTTCTGAGAAATAAGCATCTTATCCAGGTAGGCCACTTTGATTTCAAGATGTAAACAATGTAGATTGAAGTGTTCTTAACTATTTATGTTTTACCATGTTAGCAAGTAAATATTTTCACTTGTTAACATGGTATGTATGGCTATTCATTAGCATGTGTTCATGTGATTGAAAGATTGCTTATGAAACCCATGTTAATTTTGAATGCAGCCTGCAACGACAAATCAGTCATTATTGTTGGACATGCATTATCCATGGTTCTGATGAAATTTCTAACAAAAAGGACATTTTCTTTGACCGACTTGAAACTCAATTACTACTTTCATAATTTAACAAGCTTTTAATGAATTACAATCATGCTGCAATATACTGTATCTATATGGAATTGTCAATTGTTATTTATTTTGACATTATGGACAACTTAAGGCCTACTCCAATTTTTTTTAAATTTTTTTTATAGAATGGTCAATTGAAAGACAATTCCCACTGCTCCCAAACAGAATTCCTCCCACAAGAATGGACCTCAAAATAGATTAAAGGCTGGATTTCATCTTTAAAACAATGCATGTGCTTTATTGTCAGTCCACGTGTTGTATTTGGATATATGGACTCTGTATATAATGCTTATTTTGCAATTACTCCAATTTAGGCGTCTGTTCTGTTTTAACTATATTAAGAACAAATCCAAAAGAGTGCCGGCATGGTTTTTTGAAAGCTTTCTTCATTGCATGTGAAGATAGATTCATTATAGGGGGTTGCTACTCACTATTTGGGATGTGCAGAACCTCATTAATCCCTCCCTTTCTCTGTGCCTTTATCTTCCTCTCTCTGCAGGCAATGTTTGTGCTGTTTCAAGGAGTACAAGCACTTGGAGGTGTTCAACCAGCTGGTTTATGCCCTCATCAACCTGGTCATCGCCCAGGTCACCAGCCTGAGGGACCACCTCTGCAGCGCCACCAACCAAGCGGGGGACACGGATGCCGGAGGCGGAGCGGAGAGGGCAGGCACAGAATGGGGCGGGGGTGATGGAATCGGAGAAGGAGGAGCCGGGCCGCAGGCACCGCCCTCGCCCAGCGAGGACGAGCCGCTGAACGTGGAGAGAGACTCTGCAGAGGAGGATGCAGCCGGGGATGTGCCGGAGCAGAACCCGAATAAGAGTGATCCGAATCAGGGCGACGGGCCAAGCCAGGCCCAACAAGAGGCGCCCAGGCCGGAGGAGTGTAGTAGTGGCAGCGGTCCGTCTGGTTCTGGTACTGTGGCTGACTGCTTGGACAGCCAGTCCCAGGCGGACCCGTTTGGCTCGTGGAGCACAGAAGAGCGGGAAAAGCTACTGCTATGCGCCGCCAAGATCTTCCAGATCCAGTTCCCACTGTATACGGCCTACAAACACAATACCCACCCCACCATAGAGGTAATGGCATAACCTGTACCCTGGCACAACGCATAGAATACGTGGGCGCCCTCAAGGCTGTACTGGAGCGCCAGGGAAGTCACCAGACTAGCCAGAGACCTGGGACTTAGGCCCGGCTGCGTTTAATGTCAGCTCACAAAACAGCCATCCTATGCGCAAGGTTATGCAGACTCGCCAGACGAGAAGTGTTTTAGGAGCTGGATCAGAAGACCACATGCTGAAACAGAAAGATCTGGGTTCAGAAATCCATTGATGAGCACAATTTGTTTTTCCGGGCTCATCAGTCCCTTCTAGGCCTCTTATCTATGCTACTAATGTTATTAATGCCCATAGAGGAAAAAATTAAATGACAGTCCCTTTCAATTGACCTTAAATAGCGGATCTGGCTCTTCCATTGTGCTTTTTAGCAAAAGAGGAAGATGTGGTTTTTGGTAAATGTAGCCTACTGCTGATACTATTTCTAACGAATAACAAGTTGGTAAAATGATGTTTCGCCTTTATGTTTCTCATATAGCAGTTAGAATTTCTGCACAACATTTTCTGATTGTGCACAAGCATATCCAGTAGTTCCTATCAGCTTATACACGTGCGCTTTCCAATACTGGGCTTAACCTATGTCTGTTAAACCAGGCCATAGTGTTAGGTTAAGATTTTAAGCCAATAGTGGCTAAACAGGGCTTTGATATTTACAGTGAGATTTTGCGAGCGGCATTCTATGACTTGAGCGCAGCTGAGACAGTGTCAATGAAACACACGCGGATGAGAGCTTCATTATGAAACACGCGGATGAGAGCTTCATTATGAAACACACGCGAATGAGAGCTTCATTATGAAACGCACGCGGATGAGAGCTTCATTATGAAACGCACGCGGATGAGAGCTTCATTATGAAACGCACGCGGATGAGAGCTTCATTATGAAACGCACGCGGATGAGAGCTTCATTATGAAACGCACGCGGATGAGAGCTTCATTATG
>JACXGJ010017153.1:0-11479 GCA_016801105.1 Esox niger
TATATATATATATATATATATATATATATATATATATATATGCAGCTTTTCTGACATCCATTGTCTTATTTTGGGTTTTTTATGAATTTTCAAACCACACAAGCCATATTATTTCAATACACGCTAGCCTACCTGTTCCCAGGATGTTTATTACATAACATTTCGTGAAATGGGCCATTCTATAGTCATTCTATTTGTGCACACATTGATGTCCTTTTCAAACAAGTGCACCCTGCATTTTAAACCTGCTGTCCGATAGTCATGGCCACTCATATTAGTTAAGATGTGTTTCTCTGACACAGAAGGTCACGAAACATTTATGGCCATCTTTTGGTCTCTGTGTGAAATGGCTGAACTCCGTCGAAAATCTGGCTGTTATATTACTAGGGGACAGATGTGCTTATTATGTATGACATTAAGTCAGTCGTAGGCCACAACACGGGTGCTTTTCTCCCCTCCTGAAATATGCTGCAGCATCCAGCCAAGTCTTCAGAAACACAGCTCTGGGTCAGGTCTATTGTACATACGTGACGTCCATTATAATGGTCACGCTCAGCCATTCGAAATAATGGAATGTGCTACGGCAAAACGGGCCTACGTGTGTGTCGGGAAGGAGTCGTGGCACCTATGACGGGTCAGGGTAGCTTTGGCAGTTGTAATGACATGGCTGTGGCTGCGCTAGGTGTTACGGTGCCCTGCCGCAAAGAAACCGACACCAGAAGATCTGAGAAAGTGGAAGGGAGAGAGAAACTAATTAAATCCCTGTGATTACATAACAGACGTCCTGGCTAATGTTCAATTAACACAACACATTTTTGATTATGTACTGATCGTCCTGGAGGACGTTCAGGGGTTCTGTTAATCAAGCCTCTCGGAGTTTGAGTGCCGATCCAGGATCTGTGTTGCGTTTCAGTTAATATTCAGGTTATTGATACATATAACGTAGAAATATTTAGATCAGTGGTCCTACTCTGATAAGCTTGACACACAAGGCATGCAGTCTGACATTTGATTGAGGTTGTGCTAGAAAGGACTACATAACCCAAGGTTCAATCTGTCGCTGTGCTTTGATCTTGGTGAGACTAGGGATAGTTGTTTACCTTGGTACAGGAGATAGTTTTGAGCTGCGACAAGGGACCAGCCTGTGGGAAACGTGTAAATTAGATGCTCCCCGTTTCCTTTGATAGGAGCTTCCCTTTGAAGATATTATGGTGTCTGGGCCATACATATTCGGGGTGTTAGATTAACCCCTTTGACATGAACCAGGCTCACAATGTGGGCAAATGTTTACTGCTGTGCAGTTGGTCATCTTTGTTTAATAAGCCGTTTTATTTCTTTGTGTGAGCCTTGGTGGTACATTTCTACCGCGTTTCCCTCTGAAGGGATGTTTTCTCTCCTATCCAGCACAGTAGGGCAGAGGCAGGCGACTGCATAGCTATGGCCACCAGTTACCATGGGAACGGGTGTAATTTACCATACCGACTGTGTATTCGATTCCACCCTGGCGATGGTCGTACACCCTGGGGTGGCGTTAGTTGGTTCATTAAACAGTTGTCACTGGGCTACATGACTGTCCACTTCCTGTTATTTGAACCTCTAACCCCTCAGACAGGAAGAGATGGGTCTCTGTAAAGTGTTATACAACAAGGTTATCGAGTGTTGTGTGGAGAACTACAAACCTGTTAGGAAGTGCAGAAATCCATTTTAATATGTAAACACACTGAGGTAGCCTGATTAGCCGGCCATCAGTTCAAATCTCTCAGCGGAGTATGTGAGTGGGTGTGTGGTTGAAGAAAATCTGTCATATTTTTTTTCTCCCCCCTCTCCAACTGTGCCTGTTATTTCTGTTTGCTTCTGTCCTCCATATCATCGGCATTCAGACTCATGTAAGACTTGCTCACCCCTTAAACTAAACACTGGACCTCAACACCACTTCCAGTGTCTCTTTCATCGTTCCCCTCTAATCAGGATGGATTTAGACCTTGGACCCCAGGTGTATGTCGTTGATTATCAGGCAGAACAGAAAACCAGCCAGTTCCAGACCTCATAGAGGGAAAGTGGAATACCCCTGCCCTCAACCACGCTTACCCGAGCAATTAAACATCTATTTATCATAGCTTCCATCAGGAGGTTTGTGTAACTGTATAATCTGGATTAGAGGTTCCATAAGGAGGTTTGTGTAACTGTATAATCTGGATTAGAGGTTCCATCGGTAGGTTTGTGTAACTGTATAATCTGGATCATAGCTTCCATCGGGTGGTTTGTGTAACTGTATAATCTGGATCAGAGGTTCCATCGTGAGGTTTGTATAACTATATAATCTGGATTAGAGGTTCCATCGGGAGGTTTGTGTAACTGTATAATCTGGATCATAGCTTCCATCGGGAGGTTTGTGTAACTGTATAATCTGGATCATAGCTTCTATCGGGAGGTTTGTGTAACTGTATAATCTGGATTAGAGGTTCCATCAGGAGGTTTGTGTAACTGTATAATCTGGATTAGAGGTTCCATCAGGAGGTTTGTGTAACTGTATATTCTTATGGACAAAGGCAGGTCTACAAGGTGTTGGGAGGCATATGGTCTCCTGAAGCAGTGGCCATATATTTCTCAGAGTGCTGTAGGAGAGTTAAGGAAGAGTAATAGGGTTCATGCTTAACCCACTGCCCCCCCCCCCCCCCCACACACACACTTTACCATCAATTATTCCTATATGACATGGTTCTATTGATCTGTGAAGCCAGCTCTCATCTCTCTGCTCTTATAGGACCTGCAGTTCAAGCTGTGAATGTGCGTGCATGTGTGTGTGTGCGTGCGTGCCTTTTTGTGAGCGTGCATGTGTGTGTGTGTGTGTGTGTGTGTGTGTGTGTGTTTACATGAGAACAGGGCTGAAGATGAGCGCTCACTTTTCTGGTGCATCATTTTCATTCAGCATCATATCATGTTGTTACCATGTGTCACTGTAGGCAGGCAGCCATGTATCCATTCAATCTTCAGTGGAATTCTTGGTTGCTTCCCGTCCCTTGGGAATCTCTCTGAAATCCTGGATAATTCCTATTATCACTCTATTAATCCCGATTTATCTATCAAACCCCACTAATGCACAGAGAGAGAGATCCATTCTTATCGCAGCCAAAACTCTGTGTGTTTAGAAGCCATTAGCGTCCATCACATCTCTAAATAAGGCTTTGGGTCTCCCCTCTCAGACTGTGTGAGCAACATTTCTGGGGTAATCAGCTCCTTCCCTCAAAGCTCCTTAGGGTGGAACAGAGACCATGCTATTTTTAATATGCTGTCGAGGTTCTCTACAGAAGCGAGATGAGAGGTGATTTCCTGCAGTGGAGATGGGCTTGGAAGAGGAAATCCCTTGGGGATGCCTATGGAATTGCTTTGAAAATGGCAGACTGAGTGAAATTACCCTACACTGTGATTTGATTCATAACTGACGACTGTGTGTAGCACCAAATTACAGGGATTTCTGTTATGAGGGCAGTGGCGGGTCAATTAGAGGGTCAGTGTTTGTGTCAGTAATCACTGTTGGTTTATTAATAGTTACTATGCTTAATATTAGAGATTTGAATATCATTTTAGTCTGCCATTTTACGGCCTGAAAATACGTCATGGCTCAGATTCTTTAGTTTGGCTTTGAGTACGGGGGTTCAGACTTTTTACCTGTTAACCGTTGACCGGCTGGCACGTGGAGAAGAACAACTGTGACTGCACTGCCTCTGTAATTTACATAAGCAATTCCTGCGGTAATATATGGTACAGCTAAGGACCTTGGGGATGGTGGGGGCGTACCACCTCCATCTCGACACATTAATTAATCTCTCTACGAATACATGTCACATGGAAACTGTTTGTACACTGTTTAATTGAACTAACGAACCAGTGTCTCTGTCCTCCGTGGAACTGCGAGTGTAGTGAGTGGTTGAGGAAATGGGCTGCTGTTTGGGAAAGATAGAGTCATTCATGAATTGTCAGGAAAACCAAGGCTCCAAGTTACAAAGACATCCATTGCAAATGTCGAATGCACCATAACCCTACAACAGAAATGTCTAAGGACCCTGTACACAAATTGTCTGCTCATTCTGAAAATGACCTGCATGAATTAGTGACAGCCACCTGTACGTCGATTTTGACATTTTGTAGTGTCATGGAACGAAATGGAATTTCATGGATGGATTGTTTTTCACTTAAACAATTGGTCTCATATGTTTTTGTGAAAAGAACAAGCCCCAGATCCCTACCGGATCCATTGCTGTCTTACAAAAACCCATTTAGCTCAGGCCACGTTAATTAGATAGCCTAATGATCAAATAGAAAAATCCTGGGATACAAACAAGGGCTCTATGGCACTAAAATGCACAGTTTTAAAAGGGGTTAACACGCAGACAGAAGCTGGTGGAATAATGTGTTTTAAGGAACTACTTTAAACAATGCCATGGTACAAAGACAGCATCATTGTGGTAAAGTGTGTAATTCAGAATCAGACTTCATGAGTGAAGCTTCCTCTCAGGACTGCTCTTTCATTTGAAACACTGAGTGATAGTGCCTGTGTAGAATAGATGAGAATCCCAGTGGCTTTGTATACAGACTTCATCTACAGCGGTTAGTTCAATAATTCATTTTATGTTTCATGTAAATAGTTTTCCCAAACCCTGAACAGTTCATACTTCACACCCCTGGAACTATCTGATATTGAAACACCTGGAATAATCTCCTGTGACACATTTTAACCCTTTGTTGGAGGTGTTCGATCTTACGTTCGGCGTACAAGTTGTCAGTTCATCCCTCAAACAGTGCGGCTGGACAGCTCTCAGGGCCTGTCGGATTGAGTGGGCACGACGCCCTGACTCTGGCTCCGCTCCATAGCCAGCTGCACGGTTCTGCCGTACAGGCCCGAATTCCATCCAATGTCGTGGACTTCCGTAACCGCGCTACCGGCTCAGGGAGAGGAACGCAACGCTGACGGGTATGCTGGATCCCGTGACGAGACCCCAGATGCAGCTCTGCCCTGCCTCCACTATGCTTGTTGTGTAACAGAATTGTGTCTGAATCACACAAGCGGCCCACACTGTTCCTTCTGCTGCCTGGTGGAAAAGCGTTCTGCTGTGGCGGCCATTTTGATTTAACCAGCGAGAGGGGGTTGGTGCCAGTGGGGGGTGGCTCAATGGCGTCTGAGGGGGAATATTCTTCGGTGTGGGGTGGAGTGGAGAATTGTATGCTAGGATTATGTTCTTCCATTAGCTGCATTAGGAATGCTTGTAACTGAACACTGCCCATCTCCCATAATTCTCAGAGCTATGGCCCTTCAGTCACATATGCACACACACACACACACACACACACACACACAATCTCACGCCCCCACTGTTACAGTCCTGAAATTATACTGTGTTTGTAACAAGTACCACAGTATACTGACATCTCCTTAATCTTGTGTGTGTTTTTCATTCCAGGACTATACGCTGACCATGTACTTTCAGCAGTACTGGAGGGACAAGAGGCTTGCGTACTTGGGGATCCCATTAAACCTTACTCTGGATAACCGAGTCGCCGACCAGCTCTGGGTCCCTGACACCTACTTCCTCAACGACAAGAAGTCTTTCGTCCACGGTGTGACTGTCAAGAACCGTATGATCCGCCTCCATCCAGATGGAACCGTGCTCTATGGCCTGAGGTGGGTTCTAGAGCATTGGAACCAAGGGGTTCTAAATGAGTGCACACAAGAATGATTTGTTTCCACTGCTCCTGGGGCCTTTATTATTAAGGTCAGTGGTATCATGAGGAAATTTTAGGCTGAAACGTGGTTGCTTCTAGGATGCTGAATCTTAGCCATAAGTGGATCTCCCAGTAGGAAAATAACCCCAAGAAACATCAAGAAATGTTTGTCCATAAAAGATGAATGCTGTATTTCCATCTTTGTCTACAGACTTGAACCAGAAATGAAGAGGCCAGTCCATGTGAACATGATTTTGGTAGACTGAACATTAAGGAACGTTCTAGCATTCCAGTTTACATTCTCAGAGGTTTTCTTATAATTCCGTACATTATCCTTTATAAGTCCTGTTCAGTAGGCAATTATGTGTTAGAATAAATCAGCCAAATTGTCTATTTGTTTTCAGCGTAGGCTAAAGCTCAGCATTTCATTGATTTATTTGCGTCTTTTCTACGGATTTTCATCCGCTATGATTAATTTAGTATGTTTTGTCCGTTTATCGTGTGGAATCTCACAACTCTGCTACCTTATTACAATAAATACTCAGTGTATTTTTTCCCTCGATTTGTGCAGATTCTCAGATATAATTTAATCGCTGTACGTAACCGCTAAATTCTAACAACAGGTTAGAACTGGTAGAGAGGAAAGAGGGACCTGATGGTTAGTAAATGGGGACGGGGACAGATTTGAACCCACACCTCAGCGATACATGTGTTCTGGAGGACGTTGCTCGGGCCACAGGACCTCCTACAGGCCACAAGCTGCTCTGTTTTGGCTAGTAAATACACTCCCTCCCCATACGCTCAATTTAGCTTTTCCCTCAGCACGTTGGCGCAGTGGCACATTGATTTCCATGCTTTGTTAATATACACTATCTATTTCAAATGGAGGAGACATGATGAATTATTGACTATGAAAACATGAATTTGTTAAGAAGATGACCAAGCTCCAGTGTTGCTTAGTAATTATTCCCTGTTTTTAAATCCGTCTTGAATTGTTAATCAGGTTAATGAATATGTAGGATTCAGGATTTTCTTCTAGTTTTGGCATCTGTACGGATAATGTATGATATTTTCATAATCACGTGCAGTGGACTTGTTCTTGTAATTATGCATCGTTTTTGTCTGTATCTACTGACAGATGTGACAGTGTATGACTCAGTTGTGAGACAACTTGATCCACAGTGAATCTCCAGTCTTTGATCTGGGATTCCCAGACTTGTCATCCATGAACAAAGACATTTGGTTTCATTCCCTTTAAAATCATAAACTATTTAACGTTTTCAGATGAATAACATCTGCATTTTGTACCGAAACGATCAGGTTCCAATCACGTGCTCCAGCGATCAGTTGTTGCTGTAGACATTCAGATTCCATGATCTGACTTTGGTCTTCAGAAGGACTATCTGAATGGTCCATACACTGTATAAATCATTCAGCAAACACTTTCATCCAAAATGGCTTCGTCATGCCCGCATATATTTGACGTACTCTAGCCCCAGGAATCAAAACACTGTTGTTGCCCGGGCCAAGCCTTGCCAACCCTGCCAGGCTGGGCAACAGTCCCGCGTGACCTTCTCTTCTAACTGAAATGTCCGTCCCTAAACGTACGGCACGTTGAAACTCTGTAAGAGCTCAGGACGCTGTTTTATGATCTGTTCGTGTAAAATATGCGCGTTACATCACTGATTAATGTTACAGAGATGATTATTTAGGGTTATTTGGATGCATCTTTGAGTTATATTTACTCTGAGCGTAGATGAATACACAGATATAGTATCTCCCCCGAAATTCCACATTGGAATGTAATACATTTCACTGGCAGAGGAAAAGGAGACGAATCTTTTTCACAGAGCAGTTCACTTGCTGTTGTTCCGAATGATATCTACAATGTATAACTAACATCACGGAATGACTTTACACTGTAATTACATGGTTTTACGCACAGATTGGGATCTGGTTTAACCAGTTCTGTTGGCCGACTACAGCGCGCTTATGGCTGGAATGGAGAATGCATCCGTGTGTGTGTGTGTGTGTGTGTGGGTTCCGGAAACGCTTCAGCTAAACTAATCCTCTTTTCCCTGTTTGTTGGTTTACACTGGCCTCAGGATCACCACGACGGCTGCCTGCATGATGGATCTGAGGAGGTATCCACTGGACGAGCAGAACTGCACGTTGGAGATCGAGAGCTGTGAGTGACTCCCCGAATGCTGTCAACCTCTGGAACGACTGATGCGGTAGAGGTTTTCGGGGTTTGAATGTTTCCTTGGCATGTGTGCTGCGTGTTTGAATAATTCCGGGAAGAGATTTGTGTCGTGGCACACACTGCTCTCACATCGTGGCACAGACCGTCCGCAGAATGCAATGGCCCTCGTTAAATGTTTGTTTTGCCTTTTCGGATTTCAGTAGGTCAAAAACATTGTAAAATACCTTAATTTGTTGTGTAATTTGTTGGGAACAAAATGACGACAGTCAATGAAAAACAAAATCACCAACCAATTGAGGGCTGGATTCAAACTCACACACATAGGCGGAAATCCTGGGGGGATGGGGGACACAAAACTATGATTTTTCCCCCCCATTATATAACTGCAAACATGACTCTGTAATTCATCCCAGTACCTAACAGCAGTCAGGGTACCGTTGGCTAGCACATGGATGTCTGTACAAACCTCCAAGGATATGCCTCCCTGACCATCACTGAACCACCTTCATACCGGTCATTGTGTTCACCACAGCGTCTCCAGACCCTTTCACGTCTGTCACATGTTTTCAGTGTGAACCTGCTCTCATCTGTGAAGAAGAGAACGGAGCGCCAATTGCGCACGTGCCAATTCTGGTGTTCTCTGGTGAATGCCAATCGAGCTGCATGGTGCTGGGCTGTGAGCACAGATCCCAATAGAGGACATCGAGCCCTCATGCCACCCTCATGGAGTCTGTTTATGTCCATTTGGTCAGAAACATGGACCCAAATAGCCCTCTGGAGGTCATTGTGTAGGGCTCTGGCAGTGCTCTTCCTGTTCCTCCTTGCAACAGAGGAGCAGATAGCGGTCCTACTGCTGGGTTGATGCTCTTCAAGGGCCCAGTCCAGCTCTCCTTGCGTAGCAGCCCGTCTCCTGGTATCTCCTCCATGCTCTTGAGACTACTGGGAGACACAGCAGACTTTCTTGTGACGCCATCTTGAAGGAGCAGGACTGCCGGTGCAAACTGAATGGGCTGCTGGTACCACCTCATGCTACGAGTCGTGACAAGGACACTAGCAACATTTTAAACTAGAGGAGAATTATTCAGGATGAAAAAGGAGAGAGCAATTGTCTGTGACCACCACTCGCAAAACCATTCCCCTTTTTGGGGGGTTGTCTTGCTGTTGCCTCTCCATTGCACCTGTTGTCTTTTTCTTTTGCACCAAAAAAGGTTACATTAATGTTGGTGTAATACTGTGATGATTATGTGTTGTTCCCTTACATTTTTTTGAGGAGTGTAAAAAACAAAACTAAAAACAATTCTTCTAAAATCCGAAACGGCAAAACAAACATTTAACGAGGGCCATTGCATTCTGCGGACGGTCTGTGCCACGATGTGAGAGCAGTGTGTGCCACGACACAAATCTCTTCCCGGAATTATTCAGACACGCAGCACACGTGCCAAGGAAACATTCAAACCCCGAAAACCTCTACCGCATCAGTCGTTCCGGAGGTTGACAGCCACGGTTAGCATTTTAACTGGTCAGTCAGCAGCCCAGAGAAAGGACGAGCTGGCCAAAGAACAATCTGGGGACAGGAATATTACTCAGGACTGGTTAACCCCCACACTATACTGCTGATAGGCTACCCTCACACATTTCCTACACACTAAATAACTAAGAAATCCATTCAGTGTTAAAGTTAGTTGTAACCCTGTTTTCCCTGGGGTGGGGCAGATGGATACACGACGGATGACATTGAGTTCTACTGGAAGGGGGGAGAGACGGCGGTGACCGGGGTGACCCGCATTGAGCTGCCCCAGTTCTCCATCGTGGATTACAAGCTGGTTTCCAGAAACGTTGTCTTTTCCACAGGTGAACAATCCTCACTTGTTTTTCGACCTAGCATTTCCCGAAGCGCTTCGAAACCTTCTCTGCTACTTGAAATTCAGCGGCTATATCATCCAGCTCGTATTTAATGTTATCAATGTACTACACATCCCTTGGTGTGCCTGTGTGTGTGTGTGAGTGTGTGCGTGTGTGTGTGTGTGTGTGTGAGTGTGTGCGTGCGTTGCGTGTGTGCGTGTGCAAGCACTGTGTGTGTTTTGACCGCTTGTTATCGTGTGGATGAACACGCTCGCCTGCGTGTAAAGCGTGAACATGCTCTAGCTCATATGTGTGGAATTCCTCACCCAGCCATCCCTTATCTGTGTCCCTGATGTCACCCATTAAAGTTCAGTGTCCAGTCTGGACCCCTAATTCCCCTCAGCCTGGTTTCTGTGAGCCCGACTTCAAAGGCCCGTCTCCCTCCTCATGCTTGGCTAATGACCAGGTTTCCTCTATCTGCTGCTGTTGCCCGGCCTCACTCACACAGACTCACACAGGAGGAGTGAAGGATGGTGGGATGGCAATTACCCAGCTGTTTTCTTCAGCTTTTTAAAAGAGAGAAGCCGAAGAAACGCAGCTCTGGAAGAAGGGCATCAGAAATTCATGAGAAATTAAGGCCCAGGGCATCAATTATTCCCCTCCTAGCTCACCAGGAAATCTCGCCGTAATGATTTGTTGTTCCGACTTTGGCTTTCCTCAAGTCGCTTTATTAGTGGAGGGATGGCGTCGGTGTCGGACGGGCGAACACTGCTGCAACGCGGTGGAACGTCACGCCGCGACGTCGCAAGCACGTTCAACACTGTCACCGGAGTGTCGCCCCTGTCGCTGCGGCGACGTCATCACCGAGGTCGTCATCGCCGTCCGTGTCGTCCTCGTCGTCCTCGTCCTCCGCTCCCTCGGCGCGTATGGTGAACACGCCCACACACTGACACCCGTCCAGAGACACGGCGGCCGGGGAGGCTCGGTTAAACACCTACATCCGGCATGGACTCTGTGTCCTTTCCACACCTGCCTCTGCCTCCCACTGATTCTCGCAGAATGTCGATGTTCTTAAAGGGACGGTTCTCTCCACCGTGACGAATGGACCTCATCTCGTGTACAAACGAACAGCAATCCATGGAGGCGGATAGTCTGGGATTTTATGGGTTTTGTTTAGGTCACAGCTACGTGTTAGAATTGTGTGCAAATCACACCCGATTTGGCTTGACTTTTATCCCAAGAAAATATGACCAAGTCTGATATGGGCGGATGTTTTTAAAATACACTACACGGCTGTCTTTCCCCAAAAGCAACGGTTCCCAACTTCTCGTGATTTCTGTACCACCAACAGTATTCCGCTCTCTGTGCTTTTTACCAGTAAGACTGTGGCCTTGTGAGTCTTCTCAAATACCCCCATGGAGAAACCACTGCCTTAGAGGTTTATGACCAATGTGGAGAAACCACTGCCTTAGAGCTGTACGACCACTGTGGAGAAACCACTGCCTTAGATGTTTATGACCACTGTGGAGAAACCACTGCCTTAGAGGTTTATGACCACTGTGGAGAAACCACTGCCTTAGAGGTTTATGACCACTATGGAAAAATCACTGCCTTAGATGTTTATGACCACTGTGGAGAAACCACTGCCTTAGATGTTTATGACCACTGTGGAGAAACCACTGCCTTAGAGGTTTATGACCACTATGGAGAAAC
>JACXGJ010017154.1:0-11474 GCA_016801105.1 Esox niger
GATTTGGGCATTTTGTGGCTAATTTTATTTACGTATTTCACTTCCCATTTTGTCAGTCAATTCAAATGCAATTGTAAAACAGTGGGGGGGGGGGGGGGGGAACTAGCTGGTCCCTTTGTGATTTTTGCCTCTACACACAATATTATCGCAGCATAGTTCAAATCTTTCCTGTAAAGCATAAAAAGGCCGGAACGCAGTGAATGAAAGTAGCTCATTATTGGACAGACATGACGTGTTGGCCTGTCTGTTGATATTTAAATTCCTCACAGAGTACGGATTGCATCATGACAGATGAGCTCAACGACATCCGCATCGTTGGCACCATCACGGTCATTCTCCTCCTTGGCATCTCTGTGGCGGGCATGGAATGGGAGGCCAAGGTAAAGATAACATACACCTAGGTTTGACAGGTTCCTGGATCACTTTCTGTCCAGAACTTGAAGTGACCTTTATCTGCAACTCCTCTTGTATGTCAAGCTGAAATGAAACCCATAATATGCAGACTTTCATCCGGGCTGAATGCGAAAGCTGATGTTTGTTGTCCAGTAGGCTCAACTGAATGATTCTCAGGGTCAGGGAAAGTTTTTGCAAAAGTATGACAAAGGTTCATTCTGTTCACAGGCCCAGATCTTCCTGCTGATAGTCCTGATTACCGCCATCTTTAACTACTTCATCGGCACTTTCATCCCCCTGAAGTCCAAGGAGTCGCAGGGGTTCTTTGGCTACGACAGTATGATCCCTTTGATCCGTTTCACACTTTACAATCTTGTCATGCAAAGTGTAAAATTTGATTGACACGCTGACAGAATAAAAAAATTCAATTCACATGACTGCTCTACATAGTGGAAGCACTATGGCTTGTACCTGAGGTGTTCTGCTAAAATTGCACAACCAAACCAACGGAGTTGAGATTCCCTCTCGATTCCCAACAGAGATCAACTGATTGAGTCAGGCTGTGCAAAGATATGCACCGTTTGTTTTAACAGCACAAAGAGTTTTCTGTTTGTCGCTCTCTCACTCTCTCTTGTTTTGCTCCCTCCTCGCCCCCTCTCTCGCTCAAAGGTGCAATCATGATGGAGAACATTGGTCCGGACTTCCGGGGCACGGAGTCGTTTTTTTCAGTCTTCGCCATCTTCTTCCCGGCGGCCACCGGCATCCTGGCCGGGGCGAACATCTCTGGAGATCTTTCCGTAAGGACCCGTGGTCAATGTTCAAAACGGTCACAGGCTAACACGATTAGCCATAATTTAAACAAAATGGAGTGCCTGGTTTAAATTTACTGGCCTGTTGTGTATGGGACCTGTGCATTGAAATGAAATCACTCGGGGCAACTAAGCATTCTTTTGCATTTTCCCAGGATCCTCAGCAGGCCATTCCAAGAGGAACACTGTTGGCCATTCTGATCACCGGTATCGTCTACCTGGGGGTTGCCATTTCTACTGGTGTGTGTGTGTCTGTGGTATCTCTCCTGTCTTACTTTTGTCAACTTTATTGTTGTCTTTTGTAATTTTTTTATCAAGTCTTTCAAATTGCCTGAACAAAGTGAATAAAGGTACAGTAGCTCAATACTGGACAGACAGCATGTCGGCCCTGTCAGTTTACATTTGATTTCTCACAGAGAACTGCTTGCTTGGCCTGTCAGCTGATGTTTAAATTTGTCACAAATATCTCTAACTCAGGACCACAGTTCTGCTGTAGTTGAAGGCTGTCTGATTGTGCTCATCGTAGGTCACATTTTAGTCTTTTTTTTTTTTTCACTGAAATAATACATATTTGGGCTACTTTTTACCTCCCATTATTAGCAAAAAGCGTTATCCAACTACATTAAGGTTGTTGTCTGGTGTTATAGCACACTGATAAAATCTCTGTGCTATAACACCGAGACTAACTTTATGAGCCTAAAATGGGTAATGAAATGAACTCTTTATTAACCCTTCTTCCCTAACAGGACCCATTAAAGGATACAGCTGAGGGTTGCTGGTGACAACATGTGTTCGCATCTTGTTTCTTGTTAAAGGCTCCTGCATTGTGAGAGACGCCACCGGAAACGACAACAACACCCTCAGCAGTCAGTTCATGGCCAACTGCACCGACGCCGCCTGCAAGTTTGGCTACGACTTCTCCTCCTGCAAGAGTGACAGCGGCAAGTACACCTGCGAATACGGACTCCAGAATGATTTCCAGGTACGTGCGTTTGTGAGCGCCGTCTCCCGCCTAGAACGGCAGCCATTTGTCATCGTTGGGAGGGTGAGGGGAACCAAAGAGGTGTTTCGTTCCCTTCATCCCAGATGGGACATACCGTGACCGAGTGCAGGCCGCGTGGGCTTGGCATATCATCCGCTCTCGTCCTTTCTCCTCAGGTCATGAGCACCGTGTCTGGTTTTGGACCCATCATCACTGCCGGAATTTTCTCTGCCACTCTTTCTTCGGCTCTGGCTTCATTGGTCAGCGCCCCGAAAGTGTTTCAGGTAGGTGCCTGTCGGACGGCGGCTCCCACGGTCGCTCTGCTCTGGGAAACTTTGATGCGCCTCGGTTAGGAAGTTGTGGGTCAGCGGCTGAAACTGGGTAGATTTCCCCTTGTAACACTGTAATGTGCAGAACGTCATGCGGATTGAAAACCGGCTACTTCCTCCTGCTGGCCCTGCTAACGACAGTGGCGGTTCCCAGAGCTTCTCAACCAGAGCCACCTTTCAGCATGTGGTGACACACTGGCTAAATGTAGGGTTGAACGTTATTAGTGCTTTTCCCCGACATTGTCGATCTTCAAATTAGCTGTGTTCCATTCGTGCACACGGCTCCAAGCTGTGGAATAAGGCTACTGCTTCTGAAACATGGACCACTATAGAAAAATTTATTTTTTCCCCAGTGTGTGAGTAGAAATTTAGATTTTTTTTGTTTTTCCGTTGTGAATTCATGCAACGTTTCTCACCAGGCTGCAGTATTTATTGTAATTCAGCCACTACAGTTTATTTGTACCAGACTTAATGATGTGAAGCAAAGGGACGATTTTGTCTTGAATGGTAAAATAGGGGTGTTTCCAAACGCGACTAGCCAGGTTCATGGACGAGCTCCGAGGCTAAGAACGACTGGTATTATCAGCGGTCTACTCATGTTGTGCCAACGACCGTTTGACCCTAACCTTTTCTATGAATACACAACCATCGTTCCTAAGCATAGATTCTACATGAATAAACGAGGCCCTGGGAAGATTACTGATACATTTATCATTTACATTTGACCACACGCCAACGCGCCCACTGGGAACTACCGCTTGGTCATGTTAGCCTCCCCTCACAGAAAGGCCTGCATGTAATTCCGTACCACACGGAATGGCCAGGTCAAAGTGTAACCACACCTCCTTGTTATTCCAGGCCTTATGCAAAGACAACATCTACCCCGGCCTGGAGATGTTCGCCAAGGGCTACGGAAAGAACAACGAGCCCCTCCGCGGCTACATCCTCACTTTCTGCATTGCTCTGGCCTTCATCCTGATCGGTACGTTTTTAGCCTCGCCCGTCCGCGCTCATCCACAGTGGCTGTGCTTTCTCCCGCCCAGGCGTGGTGTGAGTCAACAAACCGCCGTGTGCCGTTTCGGTGATCTTATGTTAATCAGGGAAACGCTGCTCGTGCTAATGTGACCGGTATGCACCAGGTGTTTGTAAGCGTGCAGGTATATACCATTCAGTGGTGTATCTCATCTCGCTGGGCACTGCCAACTACCTGACCACAGGGCACCATTCAAATACCAATGGAGATTATTGGTTGTGCTCATGGTGTCCTATCAACATGACCCTGACCCTCATCTAAACAACCTTGTTCTGTCTTGTTTCTAGCGGAGTTGAACGTCATCGCTCCCATCATCTCCAACTTCTTCCTGGCATCCTATGCCCTCATCAACTTCTCAGTGTTCCACGCCTCCCTGGCCAACTCTCCAGGTAAGGGGTTTTGGACCCTGAGCAGCCGTGCTTTATTCTCCAGAGAGACCAGAACCTAAATGTCACTTAAATGTTAGGAAGGTCAATGAAGAAAGGTCTACAGTCTGCTTTAAGACAATGAGATGCTTTGTTGACAACGATGAGGTACTATAACCCATTTCAAAGATTAGCCGACAAGACCGCCATCTGGGAGAAGTTCTGATCGGGTTCTGATTATTTCTACCAGTTCCTGGTGAGTTTCAGTAAATAAAGCTCTCCCTAAAAGTTTTTCAGACTGGGAACTAAAGCATTGGCCGAGGGGAGACTGAGAAGCCCATCTTTCTCCACTAGTTTCCTGAAATGCCTATTTTCACAAACAACAGCAAGGTGGCTTTACATTCAAGTTCAAGCTTCCACACAGCATAGAGTGAATGAATTTGCCAGAGTAGAAACATTAGATAATGAGAGTTACAGCGTGACTCATTTACATCTGTTGAAGCGTAACAAACCATTGTTTTGCATAACTTATATGTAGAATGACCTATGACCTCATTACAACATCCAGCAAGACACTGGCCATGAACTAAAAGATCACAGGGACTATGCTGAGAACCTGGTTTTTCTGGTCAAGTGTCATGAGTCTTTAAGGTTCTGAGTAATTAGTCACAAGTCATAATTTCTTTAAGAACAGATGTAATGGGAAGTGATAGGACTTCCAAAGAAATTAGTTCCAGTGTGTGGCACGCTGTAATCCTGCGCAAGGTCCCCTTAAACCACTTTGTTATAATGCACTGATATGACTGCTCACAAGTTCAGACATGTCATTTACCATCAATACAATCCACATGTGACATTCTATCATACTCAGAGAGGCCTTTTGGGTCATCGATGCGCTTTTAAACATTCAGTATGCCTTCACAGTTCTAGCATGTCCCTGGGGAATGATGTGGCCCTTTGGCGGGACATCCGACATCTTGGTTTAGAAGAAGATTGGACCCGTGGGTGGGCTCTGGGATCTGGTATGGGACTAACTTGCAGTGTAGGTACATAGCTTACTTTTATTTTAGGGCGTTTTAAAACAACTCTGACAAATCAACTTAAACGAGGGCAGCCCCAAGTGTCGTTCTTGGTTTTTCATTCAAAACACATGGCTCCACTGATGTGTTGGAGCTAATCTTATCTAAGCTGTCTTTGTCATCTAACAGCTGAAGACTTAAAAGAAGATAGAATGAGTGGAGTTATGGGAACATTTTCATAACTTGTTGATGGTTTTATTGAGAGCAAAAAATCGACAGTAATGTTTAGGGCTGCCTTCTGTTTCTTCAATGTGTTGCTCGTCACACAGCGTAGATCAGAACACCACCAAGGCAGCACTGTGTCATAAATGATCCCTTGGTTGATCCAAGAATCTCGGTTTAAGCTATTTGTCTCTGAAGATTTCCAGAGCGCTGTCTGGATCATGAAAGTTAATGTCGGTGCCTTGTCTCCAACGGAAGAAGCCAGTTAGCGCATATGAACAACCAATCATTTTGTAATCAGTGTGATATTTTTCCACCTGTCATATCCGTTCAGCATTCGTTGTATAAAGTGGTGTGTGTTTTTCCTCTTGATACCAAAAAAAGGCAGAAGAGAACTCCAGGAACAGGCTTGATTCTGACTCTGTCTGTGCAGACCATTCAGTCACCCTGAGGTAAAGCGCTCATGACTCGTCGGAGGCCAGGCGTTACAGCAAGGATGAAAAACGGCCAGTTAGACATCCGAGTTTGTTTCTGGTCGCCTGAATTCCCCCTCTCCCGTGAGTGCCTTTCAGAAGGTGTGTGGGCTGGGGGAGGCCTCCTTTACGTGCTGTGGTCTTTGTAGTTGTCATTGTGTAACCATCCACAACCCGACTACAGTTCATCGTCCCCGTTTAACTAAACTTCTACTAGTCCATTTACCACCCAATAAACGGGTTTCCACTAGTCAACGTAACTATGTTCTAACTGGTTGCTAACTTCTAATGTTCTAACTGCATTTTTAATCCATGTGCCTCCATGCTCTCATTAATTCAGTGACATTGCTATATTAAGCCGCCTCCCATGTTTAATTATTCAGTAGTTTTACTCAAAACAATTGTTACAGGACATGACATGTAAGTTGTCAATGAAAGTTTCAGCTTGTTTAAAGAGTAACTGTCACAGATCATTTCTTTGTGCTGAGTTACGGTGAAACGCAATTATTGTCTTTATTTGCGTGACTGTTTTACTGTATATCAATACATTTGGTTTTACTGTTGTACTAAATCTAGTGTTCTTTGGCCTGTGACATTTCAACTCTGCCCGTTCCTCCGTTCTCCTCTCAGGAGAGACGGCATCAGGCAGCAGCCAAGCTGTGTTGCTGTTACTCCTTGCAGCAAGATTGGATGTCAATCTCTGAAGCACTTTTACTGCCCCACGAAATGAATATTTCTGGGTCCCCCATCTTCTGGCTGAAATGTGGGTTCAGAGGGTTTCCTTTGGTTTGCTCCTTAGACACGCTGGTTCTTCATCGACATTACAAACGTATGTGGTCTAACCGTGTCGCATTCGACCTTCGTTCCCGTTTACCTGTGTTTCCTTAAATTCGATGACGTAACCCTTCCTTGAATGTGGTCACTCAAGCCTCTAGGTTCCAACAATGGCCGTGGTCGCGTGTCGTCACCCCTTGGTGTGACAGACCCGCCAAGTGGGTTTTTATAAGTAAGCATTAAGGCACGACAGGGTGTGGTACATGGCCAACATACTGAGGGCACAAAGACTGCCTGCGCTGCGTATTAACAATATGACACGGCTGGGTTGTCTTCTTGGTACAAATACAATTGGAGCAGTAGAATGTGACCCGTGGTACGCGGTCTCATATACCACGGCTGTCGGCTAATCAGCCGTGAGGATTCACACCACCCGGTTTATCAGGTTCCGTTGTGTGAGAGCCCGTCTGACGTTTGTTTTTCCCCGTAGGATGGCGGCCCAGCTTCAAGTACTACAACATGTGGGTGTCCCTGGCCGGAGCCGTGCTGTGCTGTGTGGTCATGTTTGTCATCAACTGGTGGGCGGCCCTGATGACCAACGTCATCGTCATGGGTCTCTACATCTACGTTAGCTACAAGAAACCCGGTGAGAGACTGCGCCGGCTCGAGTCGGCCATCTTGGATTGTCTCGATCTGGAATGGCGTTGTTTTCCACGTCAGGGCGCCGTTGCCAAACGTCCTCCAACACTAACTAACTGTATTCATTTTCATCTGTCTTGCATTCAGAATATCAGGGGAATTTTTGATTAACTGGGATTGCAGTTGAACTGAAGTTAAACATAAATAGCTGTAAATCATTCTTTTACCACATCATCCGTGTAATAATTGACAGAATTATTGACTAGTGCTTGACTGAATTATCAACCTTTATGGATAAACCACATAAGCGCGGTGGCTTTATAATTCCCCTGGCACAGAAGGAAAATCAGGCCCTACTATTTTAGGCTCTTTTTGAAATTGTCGATGCACACATTATTTTTTTGTGTGGGTGTCAGCCTTTGTATCTCAATG
This sequence comes from Esox niger, assembly GCA_016801105.1. Taxonomy (NCBI): domain Eukaryota; kingdom Metazoa; phylum Chordata; class Actinopteri; order Esociformes; family Esocidae; genus Esox; species Esox niger. The sequence continues at coordinate 7,471 of JACXGJ010017154.1, forward strand.
ATGTATTTGTCGCCCTGTACTGCAGTACCGGCCAAGCCAACATCGTTACAATGTATTTACAGGTAAATGCAGAGTTGGGGGAAAGGGCATATAAATACGACTGGAACGAGGCAGCAGGAAACCCCTCTTGGTGTTGTCTACCATGAATATTGCACGGCCCTCGTCTGTGCCGATCTGTCTGATTCTTGAACCGTCTTGTCTTGGTCTATAACGCCATTCAGCCAAGTTTAATGAAATTCACTCGGGTTAGCATGTATGCTATATTTAATCAGTCCAAGTCAAACAGACGAAAGCACATAAACACGTCTATTGTATGGCAAATATTAGCTCTTCCGTAACTCTTTACAGTGCTTGCAATGTGTGAGTTCAGGTGAGCCTTTTGCGCGCCTGCAAACATTGTGTGCAATATGTGAGTTAATGAGATTCGGGGTTCACTCTACCAAGGTAGAAAACCTTTATTCTCCAAAAATATGATTCTGTTACCTACTGTAATGCGGGAAAAGATGTATGACGCCCTCCTGTGTTTCTATGGTGATTCAGGGCTGTCTCATTCTGCAGGTATCATCTCTTTAGCTGCCCACCCACGCAGGGGCTGGTAACATTATAACTGGGAGGGGGTGTGTCTGGTGCCTGAATGGAGGCGTGGATGAGGCTGTCCGTATGTGCTGTCGCACGCTCTGGCCTGTGCGTGTGTTCGGGCTCTGTGGGATGGGCTGGAGCAGGCTGGGGACTGCGGGGGTCACCGAGGGGTCAGGTGGCCTACTGTGTCCCCAGATGGTAGGAAGCCCTTATATGGGAGCGCCGACTCGGTAAACACACCTGACCCGCGCTGGAGACCGCAGGGAAGCGGCGGACGTGGGGCACACTCGCACAAACCCGCACGGCTCCGCCCACTCCCCGCCCTCCCCACCCTCCCCTGGCAGATTCACACATGCCGACGCGCGCAGAGTCACAGCTTCACACGCTGCTTTGTGCGCGCGGCGCCCGGACAGCGTGACGGGCTCAGTGGCTCCACCCATGCCGGGTCCCGAAGGTCACGGGTCCACTCTGTCTTCCAGATGTGAACTGGGGCTCCTCCACACAGGCTCTGACGTACCACCAGGCTCTGACCCACAGTCTGCACCTCAGCAGTGTTGAAGACCACATCAAGAACTTCAGGTAACACACACACACACACACACACACACACACACACACACACAGCTGTAGGAAGACTTGATTCCTTTTTAGTTGCTCACTGAAACGCGCACGTCAGTCCTGTTGGCAGGGTTGGACACAGCCGCTGTCCAGCCGTGCAGCAGCCTTCTGTGCTGGGACGCCCCCCCCCCACTCAGAGAGAGGCTTGTGTAACTGTACACCTGGAACAACAATGGCATACGCTCGGCATCCTTCACACTGCCTCGCCTCAGGACAAAGGAGCAAGACAGAACCGTCTATTCTTAGAAACCCGGCAGCAGTGATCATATAGCAGAGACAGAGGAGGCCGGGTTAGACTCCAGCCTCAGACATGGGCAGCGTGACGAAGGCTACTTTTATCCAGCTGATCGGATATGTGACCGGGCTCTGGCGAGGCAGAACTGGTGATCGCGTGGAGTTGGGTTCAGCGTTGTACGCTAGTTCCTGTTTGGACACACGGTTGTAGGAAAAGCTCTGTTGAGGCGCGACCCTTGGAACTGAACCAAATCGAGTTTAGAGTGACAGTTACACGTTTGTGCCGACGTCGTCCGAGCCACAGCGTCACATCCTCACGCTCTCGCTGTTTAATCGCTTTCACGTGGATTGTAGAAGTGGCTACGGACGCGATTGGATCTGTGCAGTTCACCCGGGAATGGTTCCCATGGCAATAGGCCCGTGGCGAGGGATTAGGTAGCTTCTGATGTTGAAACGTGTTACTCTTGGCCTTTTCTCTCCTCCAATCCCCGGCTCCCATAATCCTGTGTGCTTAACATATTTGCTTTGATGTTCACTGCTACGGACCTCTGTCTGTTTTTATTACTTACTGAGTGGTTAGAGATTTCTTCCCTCAGGTTCCTGAAGATGGTGAAATGAGGCATGTGACAGCCAAACAGTCAACCGGGCCAGGCCAGCTGTGTCCATCGCTGAAAAGCCCAATGCTATTTAGGAGGACTGTATACCGTGTGTCTGTTTGGTTCACATGTGCTCGGCTGCCTTTCACGAAACCATGACTTGTTTTTGTCTCTTGATTTTCTCCCAGACCCCAGTGCTTGGTGATGACGGGCTACCCCAACTCCCGTCCAGCTCTGCTCCACTTGGTCCACGCTTTCACCAAGAACGTTGGCCTGATGATCTGTGGCCATGTGCGCATTGTGAGTACCCGGGACTCCATTTTGGCTCCATCTCATAACAACACAATGGGCACAGTGTGGGGCTCCATCAAAGTGTTCTCCATTTGCCTCTGAAGCACATTGAGCTGTAGATTAACAGTTGCAACACAATGTCCTAATTACTGGTGGTGACCGGCTGTTTCCCGGTTACCACCCGGTTAGAAGGGGTTTACAGGAGACACTGTCGGCTCCCCTGTTGGCTGTTGTTATTTCCGGTGTCGCTCCTCATAATCCTGTTTACTTTTCATATCCACATTTACTGTTGATTGAGACGCTGGCGGCTTTCAGCAGCCTTTTAAAACCGAATCCCTCACTTGTGGTTTTCCTGGGGTTGGTGTAAATGAGCGTGGATACGAACAGGGTGATGTAATGGTCCCAGTACACCACAACGTACAAAGCCACTTCCCAGATGCTCCCCCACCGGCGACAGGCTGGATGGGATTGGGCCTCGTGTCCATTGGGCATTCTAGGCAAATGTGGCTTGTCTAACAGGACCCTTTCTTCTTCGGTTCTCACTCTTGGTCTTTGCACGTGGGCGGGCGTGCGCACACACACTCACTTTAAATAGCATTATATTTGTTTTGCTTAGGGCTGTTTTTGTACACTAAAGTACCTCCTTTTGTAAAGTAAATATCCACCACTGTACACTGAGCCTTAAGAATGTCTGTCTGTTGTGGCCCCTGTCTGTTGTGGCCCCTGTCTGTTGTGGCCCCTGTCTGTTGTGGCCCCTGTCTGTTGTGGCCCCTGTCTGTTGTGGCCCCTGTCTGTTGTGGCCCCTGTCTGTTGTGGCCCCTGTCTGTTGTGGCCCCTGTCTGTTGTGGCCCCTGTCTGTTGTGGCCCACAGTGTTCCAGAAGGCCCAACTTCAAAGAGCTGTCCAATGACCAGACACGATACCAACGGTGGCTCCTGAAGAATGAAACCAAAGCGTTCTACACCCCTGTGTTCGCGGAGGACATTCGAGAAGGGACTCAGTACCTGCTACAGGTGAGATGAGACATCATGGTGGGTGACAGCTGGCCCCAACGGCTGTGCCCGTCAACCCCATTTGTTGATTCCATACATTTGAATGGAGACGCGACACGGTGTGAAATTGGTTGGCGCTCCTCTGTGATTGGTTGAGCCGTTTCTCTAGGTGGTGCTAACCCGTCTCTCCCTCTGTCTCCAGGCTGCCGGACTGGGTCGTCTAAGGCCCAACACCCTGGTGATTGGCTTCAAGAATGACTGGAAGGACGGTGACATGGCCAACGTGGAGACCTACATCCAGATGATACAGTGAGTCGGGTGGTGGGGCCCAGTTCATCCAAAGGCAATATGACGACACCTGGGGCCTCATTTATAAACGTTGCGTACGCACAAAAGAAGGCGTACGCCGCTCTCTACGCAATAGTTGGTATTTATAAAAAGCAAACTTGACGGTAAAATGTGCGGTCCTTCACGCAAGCTCTGACCCAGGCGTACACACAAAAACGGGTGAAATGAGAAATGGCGACACCGTCGGCAGTTGGAAAAAACACGTGAAAGTGTGTGAAACTGAAGACCGTTGTGTAAAATAAATGGCAATACTGCCTCTCATGAATAACACGAAGACTTCACAAAGCAAGTCTTACAATCAACAGCCTACGAACACCCGTTTGATCGATTTGAAACAGAAATGCAAA
>JACXGJ010017155.1:0-11474 GCA_016801105.1 Esox niger
GGGTTATTCCCCTGCAGTCGGGTTATTCCCCTGCAGTCGGGTTATTCCCCTGCAGTCCGGTTATTCCCCTGCTGTCAGGTTATTCACCTGCTGTCATATTATTACCCTGCGGTCATATTATTATCTTGCTGTCAGATTATTCCCCTGCTGTCATATTATTACGCTGTCATATTATTCCCCTGCTGTCAGATTATTCTCCTGAGTTTTCAGATTATTCAGCAGAGTTTTCAGATTATTCAGCAGAGTTTTCAGATTATTCACCTGAGATTTCAGATTATTCACCTGAGATTTCAGATTATTCACCTGAGTTTTCAGATTATTCACCTGAGTTTTCAGATTATTCACCTGATTTTTAGGATTATGCGCCTACTCAAACCGTTGGCGTGTATGTTTGTTTTCACAATACACATTCCTGCGACAAATAAATTGCAACGATATTCAGGACCAATGTCGATTAATTTAAAAGAGTCAGGCCCCACCAATCACTAAGCGTTCCAAATCATACACCTATTCCGTAGGCAGCACACTAGTTTTGACGATGGCACACATTACTCTGATCAAAAGTAGGGCACTGAATAGAGAACAGAGTGGTGTTTGGGAGAGACACCTCATGTCTGATGCTGAGCTGATGACACGCCCATTTTGTGAGCTACTTACCGTCCGATCTTCCAAGTACATGGTTTTGGACAGGAAGTCAATTCCGATTGTGGCCTGAAATGAAAATAATACAATTATATAATGGACAAAAATTATAATTATAGTCATATGGGAAGTCAAATATGGAGTTGTTGTTTCAACAGACAGCTTTTACTTTGTATTCACAAGTTGTTTACTAGACCTGAGAGACCACTTCAGCGGTCTCCATCTGCCTCTTCCTTGCTCTCTCTCTCCACCATAAAACAGTACAACACTATGACCGCATGCCAACACTGGAGAAAATAGTACATTCAAATCACGTGGCTCAAGTTAAATAGGTGGAACTTAAACTGGGCTCGCTGATTTCTAGGCTTTTAAGAGTCATTTTGTTTGTAGCCTCCAGAAAGGTAAGTCAAGTCGTCAGAGATAACCAATACCCCAAGGGAGAGAGCCTTACTGACTAAGCAAATTACAGTAACTGCTACTACAGTAGATATCTGTTAGAAGGGATCAGCTCTGTGTACAGTCAAAGGCCAGCTACAGTAGATATCTGTTAGAAGGGATCAGCTCTGTGTACAGTCAAAGGTCAGCTACAGTAGATATCTGTAAGAAGGGATCAGCTCTATGTGGAGTCTGAGTGGCCAAGTCCAGCAGATATCTGACAGATGGGATAAGACACTGATAACACTGTCCAGGAAACTGATGTTGACCGTGCTCTAAAGCACTGATAACACGTCCAGGAAGCTGATGATGACCATGCACTGAAGAACTGATAACACTGTCCAACGACATGTGGTTATGGGGCAGCAGCTATCGATATGACAATTTAATGTTGAAGGATCACTGAAGCTTACTGTCTATCTCGAGTCATGCTGCGCAATCCTATACTAATGTACACTAAAGTCAGTTGCCAAAGCTGATGTGCATTTATTTAATTTAGCACGCCACGTCGGACTAGGGGCCGGAGCTAGCCGGGAGGCCCTCCTGAATCCCAGTGGGCGACACTCTGCCTGGACTGCACCCCTCTGACAGAACCGGGCATCAGCAGTTTGATCACGATCCTGTTACCCTGGCGATGCCAGCCACTGCGGCGGGCAGTGAGACCCACTCAGACTCTGCTGGCGCCAGGAGCAAGACCAGATGTACTCTCCTCTGCTCTCACAGTAGCACGTCTTCCTCCATTTTCACGCTCACCGTCTTTCTTCTCTCGCACAGTAGCATTACCTACTGGGCTAGGCATTGGCAATGACCTGGATGTCGTTAAAGGTGTAAAAACTGTAGAGTGAAAAAGCAGAGTGCCAAGCTCTGTAATAATGTTGTTTATTTTTTTGTAAACATTGTGTTGGGCCTTGGAAGAGTTTCATCACACCAAGGGAAACATAGTATATAACAAAGAATGTAAGAACCACATTCTGTAATTAAAACGGAGAATAAAAGGGCTAAAACCCTCCCTCACGGATGAAGCCACAAGGGAAGGGGAGCCAGTCTTCCGACCGTTGGGTTAAATATAGAATAACTCACAGAGCGCTAGCACACCGCGCTGCACGAACACACGCCATCCAGTGGAATAATTCATGACTATTAAATTATTAACCAGTCACAGATCATCGTCGAGCCACAGCTTACCGCCACGACCTACACGGCCTTTCCAAACAACCGCTGGGGGGGCGGGGCTTGGACCAGCATGCGTTGTCATTTATCCGGGTGGATAATGATGGAGTAAACGTTGGGTACGCCTTTGAAGTGGCTGAATGTACGCAATCCGGGATTGGGCTAACGGTGATGCTTGCTAGCAGCTCCTCTTCTACGGTATCTGTGTGAGCGAGGGGGGGTTGGGGTTAGGCTGTACGGGAAGACATCCATATCCCCTCCGTCAGGGTGTCTTTCCTCAGGCTGTACCCACCAGAGTCGGGGACATCCTGACACACAATAAACGGCTCAAAGTTCCAACCGGTAGCTACTCATCAAAACGGTTTATTGACTAGACTGAAACAGCTCAGTGTTGCTTTGGAACTGGCCAGGATGATCTCAGTCGATACACTCCTGCACTGTGAATTGTAATGTAATACGGCATACACAGATCCATATTATAGAGCACGCACTATGTGCTGCTGAGTACCATACTGCATATCTCAGTACAGGCTGGTCAGTGTAGTTCAGAACATGCCTAACTCTGCTATGTCTTACATGCTAAATGTATCGGCAGTATTGATGGCGGTCGCACAGAACAGTTTCGGTAAAGAAGATCTGATGTAATTGGTGCAAAATACGCCTCTGTAATTGCAGTCATTGAAGCGCGGTGGACAGAAGAACAAAAAAAGCCTGCATTCACACAGGCAGTCCAATTCCAATATATTTTTCCACAAATTGGTTTGATCAGCTATTTTGTCAGCATGTAAAGGGCCACTATGTAGAATCCTGCCTATAAACAATAACACGACCTGTCTCTTCCTCGTCCTCTATTACCGAATGAGACCTGTATAGTACAAGCTAGTCCAGGGTTAACTTAGGGTGGCAAGGATGGTACCGCAAGGGTCTAAAGCAAGTATAAAGAGAACAAGTCAATGAAAACTGTTCAAATGGGGAAAACGTCGGTCACTTGATTTTGTAGAAAAAGATTATCTGAAACATTAAATAAAAACCTGCATATAACTGCATATATCTACCGATCAGTTTTGCTTGATGTTGGCTAGTAATACAGCAAAAACCTGAAACATTGCCCCTTTAAGACATTTTGAAATTGGGCTTCCTGTGGGTACAGGACAGCATGGTGTTGTTGGGTGGAAAGGACACTGGCACAGTCTATGCCTCAAGCAGCAGACAGGATCAATGGGGATCACTTCCATGATGACCTGCTGATAATCAATCCAATTCTCTTCCAATCTGCATTATTTTTAATTTGGGATTTACTGATATCGGACATAAATTTGCACAATATTTCAGACTGATCGTGCTTTCTAGTGTTTCCTCTGCATTCATTTAACCGTGGCGCTGGGTTGGGCGAAGTGGCTAAAAAGTAAAGGAATGGGGCCCTTTGAACATCTCAGAAGTAAGTCAACTGTGTCGCCGTCAGCTGCGTGATTGTGAGCCTGGGGTTTGAATCTGCCTCGCGGACAAACCCAAGGGTCTCGTGGACGTTGTTGCAATCGGCCGGCAATGTCCGGGTTTCGTCGGGCTAAATTATTGAACTGAGTTGCCTTGCCAAGTTAGAATCTTCAAGTCTCCTCGTGACATCTTGAGCATCTGTGAGCTTGATCAAAATGCATTCCCATAAGGACGTTGTTCGAGACTTCCTGGTTGTGTGAGCACAGTGATAAGAAGTAGAAAGGCAACAGATGTTTCTCGGAGACACATACCTTGACACATATCTTGCTGCGATGAAGAAGGGCCTGACAAACTTTTCCGGGCTAAACCTTCCTGTCAGCAACACACAGACAATCATTCAAACGTTTTCAGTTCAGAGGTGATTTAATCTCTTTGTGACCAAGAGTAGTGAAGCTGAGTGGTTCTCCAGTCCAGGTCTCTGGACCCTAAATACTGAAGGTTTTCATTCTAGCCCTCGAAAAATTGATCTGCTGGATACAATTAACTATCAGGTAAAATAGAAAACAAGCAGAAGTCTGGGTCGCCTGGCTCGGAATTGAAAACCAGGTCTAGCTTCAACAAAATTGCTTAGTATTTGTTAATGCTTACAGGTATAAATTCAACTGAAGTATTTTTATGGGTAAAAAACAACAACAATCAACTCCAATCAACTCCTCCAAATTCTCTGGCCCTGCAAATTTTAACAGACACATTCTAAGGAAAGAACATGGGCGCACCTCATTTGAATTCTGAAATCCCAATACGGTCCTAAAGCCAAGAGGTTTGCCCACCTCTGCCCTAGTAGAAAATACAGTCAGGGTACTGAAATATAACACCAGTGGAATCAGAATGCTCATCTTTGGGGACACATACATTTTAGAGAAACACCTATTCAAAAAGAAAGAAAACAATTAACACATGGTCATTAATTAGACAGGATCCAAATCTAATAATGTTTGCCGCTGGGACTTTAACAGAGAATTAGTTGGAGTGGTGGATACACTTTTTGTAAGTGCGGGAAAATTCCTTCAGCAGCGGGGTAATCTAATCAACATTTGGCGTGTTTGGTATCCTGGCTAATCTACTCAGAGTGCATAATGCTCTGTAGTCGTTCTTTGTGGAAAATGTGAATTCCGGGTCTGAGTCATCATGACTCCCGTATTCCTATGAGGACGGAGCACAGAAGCCGCCAGGCAGCGATGGCCCCGCTAAACAGAATCTGAATGACACAGCTTTCTGTCACAAGCCCACAGCCAACTACTTCTACATACCAAACCAGGCACTTCTCGCACGCCTACACACACACAAAGGCGCCCACCTCCCTCTCCTTTTAATCTAAAATACTGGCATGACATGGCAAGGTAGATATTGCCAAAGTCTACCTTTGGCGATGAAGTCATCGTCCTTTTGCAATACATCATAATTAAAGACGCGAAGATGCTCAACATTGTCTGTTGGACAATTTGTAGAACAATTTAAAAAATCTATGCAGATACAACACAAACAACAACGGCATTCTCTCTCCCGCTTTCCTCCCATCTTCTTCGGTCCCTGTCCAACACAGACCGAGCACTTCCCAGCCTCCAGAGGTCCAGAGCGTCTGTGTTGTCACAGCCCAGTGCTCAGCTCCGGAGTGATTGACAGCTCAGGCTGAGTCGAGATCTGCTCCAAACCTCTGGAGGATTTCTGAGCCTTTTAGTGTGTTCTGCCAGGCAGAGAGAGACTCTGAGACGGGTGCCTGTCTCTCCTCTCATCTAGTTCTCCCCCTCTCCTTTGTCTCTCCTTTCTGCTTCGCTTCTGTCTCCCCCTCATCTGTTTTTTCCTTCCCTCCTGTACCTCCTCTTTTTCTCCTCTGTCTCTTTTCGTCTGTTGTCCTTTCTTCTCTCCTGTCTCTTTGTTCTATCTCTGTCTCTCTCCCGCTCCCAAATATTTGTGGACCTTAAACACTTGAATATTTGTAAGCATTTAAGAATTCAAAGGGCTTCAGCGCGTTTATTTATTAATCACTTCACAAGCATTACCATATCACTGCCATCACGCTGTTTAAACCATAATCCAGATAATCACTTCAATACCATCAATCCTACTATATAAACCTTAATCCAGGTTATCAATTCACATACCATCGTACTCTATAGACCTTAATCCAGATAAATTCACTACCATCAATCCCACAAAACAGATTATCAGTTTAGTACCATAGTTCCTACTGTATAAACTAAAATGCTCACACTTTGAATTCACCCTATTATGATAATGCTGTATAAACCCTGGTGAAAAGTAATGCAAAAGGGCTAAATTTCTCACTCCATCTGTTTGTAATACATTCTATCTTGAGGATAACTTAATCAAGAGCTGTTTACCGAGTTTTAATTAATGTTTAAAGGAGCACAGGACTTTAATTAATGTTAAAAGGTCTCAGGAGAACCCAAAATCTGTCACTAACTGTCAACGATCCAGTGAATTGACATTAGCATGCTGGTTTTCCTGGGGGTGGACACACACACATGCACACGCACAGACACACGCACAGACACACGCACACACACACATGCACATGCACACGCACACGCACACGCACAGACACACGCACACATGTTTAAAAAGCACAGGTTTAATAATCTATTACAAACCGGTCGGTATCCAGCCCAGCCGGTATGCAGCCCAGCCGGTATGTATGGTATGCAGCCCAGCCGATATGTAGACCAGCCGTTACGTAATCCAGCCAGTATGCAGCCCAGCCGGTATGTAACACATCCGGTATGTAACCCAGCCGTTATGTAACCCAGCCCGTATGTAACCCAGCCGGTATGTAACCCAGCCGGTATGTAACCCAGTCGGTATGTAACCCAGTCGGTATGTAACCCAGTCGGTATGTAACCAAGCCGGTATGTAGCCCAGCCGGTATGTAACCCAGTCGGTATGTAACCCAGTCGGTATGTAACCAAGCCGGTATGTAGCCCAGCTTGTATGTAGCCTAGCTGTTATGTAGGCAAGCCGTTATATAACCCAGCCGGTATGTAGACTAGCCGGTATGTAACCCAGCTTGTATGTAGCCCAGCCGTTATGTAGGCAAGCCGTTATGTTACCCAGCCGGTATGCAGCCCAGCCGGTATGCAATGCAGCCGGTATGTAAACCAGCCGTTATGTAACCCTGCTTGTATGCAGCCCAGCCGATATGCAGCCCAGCCGATATGCAGCCCAGCTGGTAACCTCTCGAGCAAAACAAAGAACTGTCTCTGGCTGTGAGAATGTTACAAGAGAAGGCAAGCAGAGGCTAGCTGAACACACACACATCCTCTTTCCAACTCTTTCTTTGACTAATGTGCTTCTTCGTTGAGGGAGGGGGGCATGTTGAAGCTGGTTGGTTCTTGGACCTCAGGGTTAAATGGTTGAAAATCTTCATATCAAACGGAAATAACCATTTAATTTCCATTTTCCTCAGAGACAGGCAGTTATTAAAAATCAGCTGGCTGGTAGGGGGCAGATGATGTGAAGCATTTTTAAATCATTCAGTCTGTCTGGCTGTCTGTCTGAATCTGTCTGTCCGAATCTGTCTGTCCGAATCTGTCTGTCCGAATCTGTCTGTCTGTCTGAATCTGTCTGTCTGTCTGAATCTGTCAGTCTGTCTGAATCTGTCAGTCTGTCTGAATCTGTCAGTCTGTCTGAATCTGTCAGTCTGAATCTGTCAGTCTGAATCTGTCAGTCTGAATCTATCAGTCTGAATCTGTCTGTCAAAATCTGAATCTTTCGGTTTGAATCAGTCTGTCTGAATCAGTCTGTCTGAATCAGTCTGTCTGAATCAGTCTGTCTGAATCAGTCTGTCTGAATCAGTCTGTCTGAATCTGTCTGTCTGAATCTGTCTGTCGGGCTGAATCTGTCGGTCCGAATCTGTCGGTCCGAATCTGTCTACACCTGTTAATATATGGATACCTGAACGTGTCTTTAAATTTTTCTGTCTATCTGAATCTTTCTTATTCTGTCGGTCTGAATATTTCTGTTGGTCTGAATCTACTTCACTTTGTGTAACTGAAGGCTGTAGATGGTGAGTTCAGATCAATTTGTAAGTTATGTCTGTAGAGACTGAGTTCAGATCAATGTGTAACGGAAGGCTGTAGAGGCTGAGTTCAGATCAATGTGTAACGGAAGGCTGTAGAGGCGGAGTTCAGATCAATGTGTAACTGACTGTTTTGAAGGCCAAGATCAAATAACTGTAGCAGTGGCCTTGAGATGGGACATGGTGAGGCAGGACACACTTGTGCTTGTGCGATCTAACACACACACACACACGTGCACACAAACACACACAGAAATACACACTCAAAGAAACACACAAACGCACACACTCTCTGTTTGGAAGACAGATTGATGTTCCTCACTGACAAAGAGAGATGACATTGATTTTGAGAGTAGAGGCAGCCAGTGAACTGACAGCCACCGTCCTGCTACATTTCTCCCGACTGCTCCGAGACGTGGGTAAAGCCATCCCTAATATAAGTGAGAGGGAGAGTTTCACACAGAAAGCCCCGGTTATAAAGAACCGTAGTACTGCTTTATGCAGATTCAGCCCCTCAACACAATAAAAGACATGAATTTCAACAGTCGTTCTGGAGAATCTGGGCCAGCGTGCTAAATGGCACCTTGTTCTTTTGTAGCGCACTGCTCTTAACCAGAGCCTTGTGGGTGTTGGTCAAAAAGTACTGCACACTAAAGGAAATAGAGTACAGTTTGGGACACAAGCAACCCCAAATTCATCCACGACCACTGAATCCAGGAATATAAGAGGATAGTGTCCATTGTAAAAGCTGTATCAGCCCTGAACAACCAGGAAGCATTTTATCCACCCACAATACACCACACAAATCGAATTACAGCATAACGCTATATCAATACAGTACTAGGCTCTGAAAACCACTGCTTGGTTCTATAGTCTCTTCTTCAGGGGAAACCGGGCTCACTGATATAACCGAAGTCATGATAACAAGAGGGTAGGAGTAAGGAGAAAGAACGCAGGACATCCCTTATATAGAGCAATAAAAGCACACCCTATCCCATATAGAGCAATTATATCATACCCTATCCCATATAGAGCAATAATATCATACCCTATCCCATATAGAGCAATAATATCATACCCTATCCCATATAGAGCAATAATATCATACCCTATCCCATATAGAGAAATAATATCACACACTGTCCCCAATAGAGCAATAATAGCACACCCTATCCCATATAGAGCAATAATATCACACCCTGTCCCATATAGAGCAATAATATCATACCCTATCCCTTATAGAGCAATTATATCATACCCTAACCCATATAGAGAAATAATATCACACACAGTCCCCAATAGAGCAATAATATCACACCCTGTCCCATATAGAGCAATAATATCACACAATGTCCCATATACTGTGCACTAATTCAGTTTTATATGCACTCCTGATTAACCTTGTTAGATAATAATCAAGCCGTAAATTAGTTGACTGAGTTGAGTTTGTCTGGGACCACAACAAAACCATACCGATACTGGATAAGAGTTGGGAAGCCTCAGGTCATTTATATGACCCTGCTCCCTGAAGGATGGAACAACTGACCACATACTGACACAGGTGGCGCTGTTGTTACCAACGTCAACGCCGTATATACAGCTTCGGAAAAAACGAAGAGACCGCTGCACCTTTTTCTTCCCCTTTCAAAGAAGTTAAAAAGGAAAGTTTTGAGTGAGTAACAGAAGAGTTAACCCTTCTGTTATCCACTCAAAACCTTCCTTTTCAACTTTTCTGGAAAAGAAAGAAAAAAGTGAAGTGATCTCTTAAATCTTTCTAGAGCTGTAGAATAAAGTCAGCCACTGCTCAGACTCCACTGCAATGCATCATATCATCCACAGTTTGTCACTGGTTTGCCAGGAAACAACCTCACTGAGTAGGGTGGGAGGGGCTGCATCTCGCCCATTACACCCAGCAGTTAGGAATACGCATCCCAGCTAGTCAGGCAAAGCCAAGACACAGCCACAAAGCCCTCAGCTCGTCCATGGTATCCCAAAATCTGGGAATACACAGTTTACAAGACGCTGGGACCAATGGCAGGCTGCTTCTACAGTTTGTTCAGGCTAACAAATTGCGACGGATCGATAAGGCGTTTGTGTGTCTGCCCTGGAGGCACCAGGTCCTAGTTAGATTCTCATTCATGGGCTGGGACAGCGCCACAACATCGGACCATAGGCAGCTTTGGTTAAGGGTGGTCCTCAGGGACACATCCACAAACATTTTACCTTGTCAGATTGTGAATTGAACAGCAGCACTTCCAATACTGGCCCAACAATCTAACCGCACTACGTCACATGCTGTAGAAGCCTTTACAAGTCTAACCGCACAACGTCACAAGCTGTAGAAGCCTTTACAAGTCTAACCGCACAACGTCACAAGCTGTAGAAGCCTTTACAAGTCTAACCGCACTACGTTACAAGCTCTAGAAGCCTTTACAAGTCTAACCGCACAACGTCACAAGCTGTAGGAGCCTTTACAAGTCTAACCGCACTACGTCACAAGCTGTAGGAGCCTTTACAAGTCTAACCGCACTACGTCACAAGCTGTAGAAGCCTTTACAAGTCTAACCGCACAACGTCACAAGCTGTAGAAGCCTTTACAAGTCTAACCGCACTACGTCACAAGCTGTAGGAGCCTTTACAAGTCTAACCGCACAACCTCACAAGCTGTAGAAGCCTTTACAAGTCTAACCGCACAACCTCACAAGCTGTAGAAGCCTTTACAAGTCTTAAAGAAATGCCAAGTTTGCATTCCCAGATGTGCAGACCAATTCCAGCAAAACAGAAATAAACATTTTAGAAAGCATCACCTGTAGGCCCTGTCTGTCTGATGGGGTGAGTGACAGGGACAGAATGGAGGGTGTCGGGGGAAGCAGGGGGACGCGGTGTAGCTGAGCTGGTGCCTCTGGTACCTACCTGATATGTGTTGTCAAAGCTGTCATACATGAACCTCGTGATCAGAGATGTCTTCCCAACTACAGGAGAACAAAGACACACACACACACACACACACACACAGAGAGAAAGAGACGTTAGGTAGCTCCTACTGCAGACAGAACATGAGACAGAAAGGAACAGGAGACACACACACACACAGAAACAAAGAGTGAGACAGCAAGAGACAGAGGAAGAGAAAAGACACAGAAAGAGAAAGTGACAGAGAAACAGAAAAAAGAGAAAGGTTAGATGGCATCAAAAGGTCTGAGAGAAACACAAAAAAAACAGAGCATATTGGACTATTACCCCGCCCTGAGTACATAGTGGCAGAATAACTGACCGCTATAAATGACCCAAAACTAATTCTGAAAAGGCCCGGCTACGGCTTCAATGAGCATGTCTTTGCTATCGAAAGAGGCCCCACAGGCAGGCAGGGCTGAGCCAAATGGCGCCATCCCACTCCGTCCCACTCGGCATTGATGATGTGCCGGGACCAGAATTTGAACACCCTGTCACAATGACAAAGCAGTGCTGTAAGGCTGCAATCAATTGGTGGCTCCTATAAAATGGCTTGTGAGTCAGATTCGAGTGCTTTGGTTAAAATAACGCAGCTACGGCAACGAGGCGACCGCAGCGCAGCTACGGCAACGAGGCTACGGCAGCGCAGCTACAGCAACGAGGCTACGGCAGCGCAGCTACGGCAACGAGGCTACGGCAACGAGGCTACGGCAACGAGGCTACGGCAACGAGGCTACGGCAGCGC
>JACXGJ010017156.1:0-11474 GCA_016801105.1 Esox niger
CCCTCCTCCCCTCCCTCCTCCCCTCCCTCTCCTAGGTCCAGATGCTGTTTTTCCCGGAATGGATCCCTGCTTCTCTCTTCCGTTCTCTGCCCAGGTTTTCAATTTCCTCCCACCGGCGTTGAACTTAATTGTTGTTTTTTCCCCTCGCTTTCTTGCTGGAGTTGAAAAGACACAAGAACACAAGATGGTGGCCGGTTAGACAAGGTGATAAAGCTGGTGTGAGCTTGTTGCTGTCATTCGAAGACAGACAAGTGTCAGCTTGTCAGTAAGTGTCATTTAGCGATGTTTTAGGAGTACTGCAGCCCACACGTACACACACGCACACACACACACACACACACACACACATTGGTTATCCATAAACATGTACATGTGTGTGTGTCAGTCAATTGCAGGGTGGTCTAAAACCATAATGTGACTGAAACAAGGCTAAGACTCAATACCTCTTTGTAGAAATGGAACGGGCTTGACCTCCATCATGGTCTTTCACACTGTTTACAGTGACACTTACTTTGTGGTGGTTTTCCCTGGAGTGTGTGTGTTCGTGTGTGTCCACGATTGTGTGTCCACGTGAGACCGTGCAGCCTTGCATTTTACTTCCAACCATGTGTGTGGGATCGGGCATTAAATGATAGGCTTGCCCATACTGTGTGCACATGTGTGTGTGTGTGTGTGTGTGTGTGTGTGTGTGTCTGTAGAGAGACTGCATTTTTCCATGCGTGAGATTGTGAAACATTCTTATCAGCTGCCTGCTTGTAGTTTTAAATATGGAGGGCTTTTATGGGCCCTATTCAAAGTGGATGATTAACTTCCTTCTGCAATAGAAGTAGTCGTGCTTCTTCATCCAGATAGACACAAGGCCATGAAGTCCCATCCACCGTAGCTGTTCTTACACACCCAGTTTCTTTGTAGTGTTCCCTTGCGATAGAGACTTGGTGACCTCTCCACATTGATGCAAAGGCTTTAAGCTAAGGCAGGGGCTGTGGTTGCAGGCCCTCAGAATCAACCTTTCATAGGAGTGGCACTGCAGAACCGTGGTCATCACTGACGTTTCATTGCTCTGCTGATGTTTGCGTGTCCCTAGTTTCATTTTCACTGTTTGCTCTGATTTGTGTACAGCGAAGGGATCAGCCAATCGGTTTCCTCCGCACATGAAATGGTTCCACACCTGTGATTTGACTGGGGGAGGGGCATTTCAGTGTACACACTACTGTCCCTACCCTACCCGTCTGTGTGTGTGCGTGTGTGCGTGTGTGTGTCTGTGTGCCTGTGTGTGTCTGTGTGCCTGTGTGTGCCTGTGTGCCTGTGTGTGCCTGTGTGTGCCTGTGTGTGCCTGTGTGTGCCTGTGTGTGTCTGTGTGTGTCTGTGTGCCTGTGTGTGTCTGTGTGCCTGTGTGTGTCTGTGTGCCTGTGTGTGTCTGTGTGCGTGTGTGTCTGTGTGTGTGTGTGTCTGTGTACGTGTGTGTCTGTGCGTGTCAAAGCAGGATATAGCTGTAATGTTGAACTGTAAATAGAACTGTTGCAATAAAGCTGTGGACAATATGAATCCTCAGGCTCCAAAGTATGGTGCATTGTGGTCCATGTTATGTATCAATGTGTGTTAAGGTTTCAACGCCTGATCTCTGTGTAGCAGTCCAATATTCGTCTGACTGGTTCTGTCTAGTTGTCCAATAGCTGTCTGACTGGTTCTGTCTAGTGGTCCAATTACTATCTGACTGGTTCTGTCTAGTTGTCCAATAGCTGTCTGACTGGTTCTGTCTAGTTGTCCAATTACTATCTGACTGGTTCTGTCTAGTTGTCCAATTACTATCTGACTGGTTCTGTCTAGTTGTCCAATAGCTGTCTGACTGGTTCTGTCTAGTTGTCCAATTACTATCTGACTGGTTCTGTCTAGTTGTCCAATAGCTGTCTGACTGGTGTCTGTGCCGTATAGTCTCTGTAGTATCACTGGTGCCAAGTTGTATTAGCTGGCGCGTCGTCATGACTCCCGCAGTCCAGGGGCGCTGTGCCAGGCTGATTGGAAACAGGGCCCTGAGGAATGCAGGCGATGCTTCCGTTGGCTAGGACTGGTGGGCACAGTGGGGCGAGGCAAGGAGTGCCCCAAACAATCTGCTGCTGGGGTACCAGAGGGGGTCAGGGACTTTGGGCTAAGCACTACTGAACTGGGTATTAGGATAATAGTCACACCACACACACACACACAAACACAAAATCGTCTGGGATATCAATACTGCCGCAATGTTACCGAATCATTGATGTGACCTGTCCATTTTGTACGAAAATATTTAACAAATTTACATTATAATGAACACTTGTTAGGTGACTCAACTCTTTCCACTTTATTGATCTAAAGAAGTATTTATTTTCAATCATTAAAATGTAAGAAACTATTGAGATTTTGCAAATGACAAAATGACATTCTGACTGTTCACAGCTGTCCATAAATTTCAATGCAAAAATGACAAAAGAGCTCAGTACAAATTTGAATCATTTCCGTGGGCATTACTGGGTGAGTTTCCATCGAACTGAACAAATATAGTGAGAATTTTGAAATTCATAGTTTTTATGTTTGAAAAATGTTGTACTGTATTCAGTGTTATTTATTAAACCATCCAGATTGAAGAGTAGGTCAGAACGATTTCTACAACTTTTACACCAAAGAATGACCTGTTCAATGTTGGCATTGGTTTCAAAGGGCTGGGTTTTAATGAATCTATAATATATAAGGAATATATCTCACTGGCCAATCAGAACAGGCGCCATGGCTAAATAATATGGTTGCTTCATGTTGTGGATTCACAGCATTTTGTTAAGGCTACTGCCTCAATGCAGAGCCATTATTAGTCTTCATGTTCATTGTAAAACTCTGTCAAACAAGGATTTGGTGCTGATGTCGGCACACCTTTTACTCGTTCTAAAACAAATTGTCTGCACATCTGCATGGTTGCCGCACTGTAAATCTGTATTTACAGTGGGTATTACAGTGGGTAAATCTGTATTTACAGTGCCTGGAAAAAATATTCAGCCCCCTGACCAATTATTACTTATACAACACAGTGTTTGAATACTTAAGCAGGTACATTACATATTTCTTTTTTTTTTTACAATTATTTCCCAACATATAACTAATGTCACCTTACAATGTATTTTTAAAATAACATATTAAACAAAAAATGTCAACTCACCTTTTAAAATTCAGTAGAATGAGAGAATTGCAAAGCAATGTTTCAACTTATTTGGTGAGCACAAATGTATCTTATCTCATCTCTCATCTCATCTGTTGGTCTGTATTACCACACATTGTGATGTTATTACGTATTTGCTAACAATAAAAAAAAAACTGGGAGACTTTGTTTGTTACTGACCGCTGTAGTATGCAAAAATACATTTAAAGTATGTCTAAGCCACCGAGAAGATGCCTTGATCAAATACATCTCTGTAACAAGGTTGTTCTGAATTCGGTTACAGTGTCAAGCTTAATGTATTGGCAGCGAAGCCTTGAATAACCCAGGAAGTATGCACAAACGGCTCAAAGCGGCACATCTAACTGAACGCTTAACACTCTGCCCTTTTAAGCTGTCGTCGTGGCTTTGTGGTTACTTCTTCGAAACACATATTTAGAGAAACCGCTCTGGTGCTAGAAGGTAACACGCTAGTGAGTTGTGGTAGAGAGGTGTGCTGATTAGTTGTATTTTATCTTTTACTAGTGCCCTGCTCTTCCTGCCTGGCAGCAGTAATTTAGTATCTCTGCTATGTAGCCAGATTTCATTTATCGTGCTGTTAATTATGCGAGTGTTTTAGGGCTGTCACTATTATAACATTTTTGTTGATGATTAATTGTCGTACAAATAATTGCGATTAACGATTTAATTGTTTATATTGTAAACTGTATGCCACTATTATAGTGTAAGCCTAATAATATTTTAGGCCTAAAAATACACACGATGGTTTTTCAGAATTGTGGTGTTTGTGCTTTTGAGCGCCACCATTCTGGAGCAAATTCAGTTATTTGCCTCCTCAAAATTATTGGGATCAACTCATTCATTCAGTTTAAAACCAAAATGCATCGAGGGCGGAGCGGTTGTGTTTGGCTTTGGAACTACCAATCAATGTTGTTTACGATTGCGCATGACAAAATGCTACTACAGAGCAATGACAAGTGCATTTTCTTGTGCATCTTGACATTTTACCTCTTGCCCTTCTGCAAATATTATAATGTAGTTATTTGAAACCGTCTTCCTCACATTGAAAAATGTGTTTCAATGCTTAGTTAATTTAGTAAAAAAAATCGGAGGAAGATTCATTTTATTTCCAAACGTATATAGATTTTTTTCTAACCATGCATTTTAATGCACATTATCTAGTTAAGAAATATGGATGAAAAAGACAAAATTCGACGTATAATATTAGTGCACATATTTTACACGCATTTTAGTTTTGTTTTCTTTGGTCGAGTCGAGTTGATACGACAAAAAATCGGATGAAACGTGTTTGTCTATTTAATAACATTGCGAAATTATATAACGGTGCATTGGTTGAAAACAATTCTAAACTAGATTTAAATATACTGAAGTTAAGAATCAAATACGTTTCAGTAAATGATTTGCGCCTATAACTTCTGCAACCATGCAGATACATCCTAATGCCTGATGTGCACAAAATATGTCAAACATGTTGCGTTGCGCTGGTAGTCATTTATTATCAATGGAGCAATCCGAAAAGGTACAATTCCAATACAGTGCTACGTTGCGGTGCGTTTAACGCATGTGTTCAATATTTTCAAAACGTGCATGGTTTTACTGTGGCAGTAATTCGATGATGCTTATGGTGGAGATCGGGTGTAACTGATGGAAACTGACAATATTGGTATTTGTTGAGACGTTTCTACCATGGGCATAGGAATCCCTTATTCATATTGGAAAATTGGAAACATATTGTGCAAAAATATCATTGTCATAAACATAATTGCGATCTGGCTCAAATAATCGCGATCAGACATTTTTATAATAATTGTGACAGCCCTAAGTGTTGTATCACTCTGTAAATGTGTGTTTTTTATACAGTGGTGTGACTGGCTTGCAGTCTGTCATTGTGTAGAATAGGACTAACCTGGACAACAACACATCTTGGAGAATCTTGGCTTATATGTATTACATCAATGTCAGTGCAATCTGTTTTTTCAGGCTAAATCAAGTTTAGTGAAACACGAGCATTCTTACTAACCTGAATATGAGTTTGCATGCTAATGAAAACTGATCAAGATGTTGACATTTTGGTTGTGAACAAGCACATATATTTTTGATAGGTAACCTATGGAAGCTTTAAGTAGCCTAACCAATTGAAGCTATGGGTAGCCTATGCTATTTAAGGAACTATTGCGCTTGTGGCAATGTCGAAATGACATTCTGTCTAACTGTCCATAAATTTTAATGCAAAAAAGTCATAAAAGTCACTACAAATTGGAGTCATCGCCTTGCCGTAATATATATGTCTGCAGATACAAGAGCAGATCAAATGGGTGACTTGTTCAAAAGCCAAACGACAGACAAGTGAACAGACTATTGGATGGGGTCAGCACAATTTTGGAAGCCTTCAAAACAACCAGCCTGGCAGACAGACAGACAGACAGACAGACAGACAGACAGACAGACATGTGGTGGGTCTAATAAGAACAAGTCTAGGTCTGTCCAAATGTCGCTCTGCGGTTACCAGTACATTCTCTTCCCCTCCCCCGTTCTTCCTCTCCTTCCCCTCAGCCTTTCCTGGAGTGCTGCATGCAGGCATTCCTCAGTGTTTTTGGTGTGCGACCCAGGTCCTTTTCGTCCCTCTGTTTGGGATCTCGATCCTTTCATCCCTCTCTTCTTTCTCTACTCCCTCCCAGTTTTGCATGAACAGTTTTATATTTAATTTGGCGTTAGGTGCTGTCTTTGAAATGTAAATGCTGTTAAAGACAGCGGATGTAGTCATTGCGATGTGGCACGTATACCTGAGGCCCCTGAGCCAGGAGAATGATGGGTAAATCATCGGACTGATTTCACCTTAAGAAACATCACCTTCAACACTCAGCAGGTAGTGTTTTCTCCCTCTGATATGCCCCAACCTGCCCCCCAAAAAACATTATGCATATTAAGACTTTTCCATGCGGGCGAGGCAGCCCAATGTAGCCGAGTTGAAAGTGGCTGAGAGGATGAGCTTTTATATAAGAAAGATACCTGAATGAATAGCGGAGGTATTTATTTGTGCAAAATAGGGACAGCGCAGATACTCTTACATAGTTATCTTGTTATTTCCAAAAGTGCATATCCATCTGAGGTACATAGAAGCATTCATTGTTACGTTACATGCAGCATGGTTGACCTGTGAATGTGGGACCTGAAAACGTCCCCAGCCCTTCCTTCCCCTGCTTAGGCCTCCTGCCCTGCTCCGTCCCACCCAGCTTCTGCCCCGGTGCCCCAGACGGCCCGGTCTCAGAGGAAAGGGCGCTCTACAAAGAGCTCAACCGCTTCGCACTTCCCCTCCTTTCAAATGGGTTTTCCAGTTGGAGGATGTAGTGTTTCCACACAAACGCACGCTCGCGCACTAACGTGGTCAGCAGGACGCGCCGACATCGACACGCTCTTACGCATGCACGCGCGCACGCCGATTTGCTCATGTTTGGACAGGGATGGAAGAGAAGGCATGTCAACTGGGGTGAACTGGGTTATACGAGTGCCCGATCTTTCAGTTCCTAACCCTCCCTTTCCTGTCAGCTCTATATCAGTGACTGCACTGCAGTTCCTCTCTCTACACCGGCTCTGCATCTAGGCTTCCTCTGCGTTCCAACACGAGTCGAAGATCGAATCATACCGTCGCTTTTCAAAGCGTGAACATTCATTTCCTGTGCATAAGAAAATGAAATGCTAATCACTTTGTGAATGATTGCAAACCAGGTCGGAAGTTGTCATCTACCTCCCACGCTGACCTTTGTTTTGTTCAGTCAAAGTCAGGTCAGGTGCCGTGACCGTTTTAGGTGTGAAATACTGTTGCCTCCCGTTGGGCTCTGTTGTGCTCTTGACCTCACAACGGGTCACATGTCTGTCCGGTATAAGTGATATCTGTATTGATTCGTTTAAGGTTGTTCAGAGATCTACAGTAGGAAACTAGCCCACTAAGGCACAGGGCTGAGGTTTCTCCTTTGCGCTACGTAGCTCGTAAGAGTGGCCTATTCGACCGTGCAGTCTTAAACACCCAGGTACACACCAACAAGGCCAAGGAGGTTTGCTGGGATGCGTACACACTTTAAGCAGTGTCATTAGTATCATTTGATGAAAGTTTGTATTTTCTTCGTGGTACTTTCACCGAAGATAAATAGTTGTAGAAGACACGCCACAGAATGAATTCACTAATTAAAATAAATCGGGGAAATAAGAGGCAGGAACAGAGACCGTACGTCTTCCCATTGGTTTGGCTGTGCTCCTGTAGTCATGTGACAAGGAGATGCGGGATGGTTTCTTTCTATTAAATTTAATTTTGTAGACAAAATAGAGGCCCTATCAGACAGGCTAAAAATACGAATTATTATCACACTTATCACAATATCTGATGTGGGAATTGACTCACTTATTATGGAAAACACAGACATAATCCATTTTCATGACATGATATTTGTTGTCCTTTGGAAAATATTGTGAAAATAACTATATTTAAGAAAACATGGTGTTTTTAAGACTATAAACCTAGAGATTTCTCCCATTTTATATTTTAATGGGCATTGCAATGGGTCACAAATTTGTCTGCAATGATTGTGGTATTTAGCCCAATGGATATTGGAGTTTCTTAATGTTTTTTGATTAGTTTTCAAATTCCTCTTCAGAAGGCACGATCTGTGGAAAACGCAGTCATCTAGCAGGCAGTTAGGAGTTACAGCTCAGTTTCCACCTAATCATTTAGCCATTCTTCTCCCAGGAGCTGATTCTGCATATTTAAACCTCTCTTGATATCAAGGCCATACTCACCCATTCTGTACCATGTCAACATGTAGTATTTAACTTGTTTGAGTCTCACAGGGTTCTTCTACAATCTTTTCCTCAATCTCTGTGTTTGGTGAGCCTGGTTGCTGTTGGCACTCCAGAGGTTAAAGACCTGTGAGCCAACAGCAGCTCAGCTCAGCTTTAGGCCACTCCCAGAGCCAGCCAAGATTTTCTTTATCTCCTCCTCCAGCCTCGCTCTCTCAGTCACTGGCTCTCGGCTTTTGTGGTAGCGTGCAGTAGTGGCACAGTGGCTGAGCATATGTCAGAGTGCAGTCGCTGAAGAGAGAGAAACAAGGGGAGACTAAAACCATACCGTTTGCACTCGGACAAACAGAAATCCTCCGGTCTGGTACAATACCGCAACTGGATATAAAAGAAGAAACAAAGGGAATACTCTCAAGAAAGAAAGAAAGAAAGAAAGAGGGGGGAGTAGGAGAGCGAAAGTGAGGGGGAGGAAAATCCGGACTGCTTAAGACGCGGATTTGAACCATCTATCGCTACACGCACAGACACACAGCAGTGTTGTAGCTGTGAGGTTAGCGGACTCACTCTCAGACAGTAAAAAAAGAAGGGTACCTGGATCTTGTCAAGGGAGAGGTGTGTGTGTGTGGGTTTGTGTGTCTGCAGAGGAAAGAGAATGGAGGAAGGCTCTGTGGCTCCAGAATGCAACTCTACAAACACCAACCCTTTGCTCAACAACCATTGCACCGGTAGCGTATCGTTCTGTATAACGTATTGTTCTGCATAACGTATCGTTCTGCATAACGTATCGTTCTGCATAACGTATCGTTCTGCATAACGTATCGTTCTGTATAACGTATTGCAATGTTTCCTCTGCTTCATCTTGGTACTGTTCTCTGTTCCCAGATAAGAGAAGGGTAGCAAGGTTTTCTGGTTATAGGAGCCTGGCTCCATGAGGGTCATTGATTGTGCGTGTGGGTGCGTGCGTGTGCGTGTGTGTGCGTGCGTGTTCGTGTGCGTGCGTGTGTTTCTGTGCTCTTTGGTGCTTCCCGCAGCTATGCACAGGAAGTAGAGGTGGTACCGTAATGTGAAGTCTTCTGATGCACCATGATGTCTGTGCGGTGTACCAGAAATTATGTGGTTCTGACAGAGAACGCTTTGACTTGATGTGTGTGGGTCATAGTGAAAGAGCTGGGAAGAACTTTGGTGTGGGTGTGTGGGTGTGTGTGTGTGTGTGTGTGTGTGTGAGACAGTCCTTCTATGTACCTGTGGTTTAATTTATTTCCCCCTGTAACGTTGCCCTCACATTTACATCTACACCATTTTATTGTCAGTGTTTGGATAGCAGTGACCTTTCTCCAACCCTTCTCTGTTTATTCAGAGGGCCCATGCCACTAAGACAGCTGCTGATTGGCTGTCGGGAGGGCAGAGGAAGTAAAGCTGTCTTGGTGACCGTGTTTAAAACAGAGAGGATGTGAAGTGGGCGAGCGTAATGAATGAATGGAAGAATGGGACAGAATAAAGACAGAACGTTACTTGTAGTTGTATGGCTGGGGATGGGGTGAGACAAAGAGAAGGCTGAGAGTATAGCGTGGTAAAGAGAAGGCTGAGAGTATAGCGTGGTAAAGAGAAGGCTGAGAGTATAGCGTGGTAAAGAGAAGGCTGAGAGTATAGCGTGGTAAAGAGAAGGCTGAGAGTATAGCGTGGTAAAGAGAAGGCTGAGAGTATAGCGTGGTAAAGAGAAGGACGGGTGAAGTGGATCATGGTATTTCGTTGCATAGCAAAATATTAGCAAATACCCAGAGTATTATTTGGTATAATAGAACGCTAAGTCGAGAAAGCTTTTCCTTTGTTGCAAAGTGGAACTAACAAACACGTGAGGAACAACAGGAGGTGTACCACTGAGGCAGTCTCAGCTGATTGATCCAGGTCTCCCTACATGGGTAGTTCTGGGACCCAGATAGGCTTGTACTTCCTGGCTTTGTGCTTGAACTAACTTTTCTATGATACCCTGCCAGGCCAGGTATTGCTGGTCAATAAGTAACCAAAACAACAGCTGTGCATGTTTGCGTGCGTGCATGTGTGTGTGAAAGGGAGAGAGAGAGACATTTATCTATGTTGACAGTTTATATTAGTCAATGACTCATTTTCTCCATACGAGGTATGAATGAAAGTAAATGAGTGAATGAATTATTTGTTCGGTCTCTCTTCTATGGCTTTGTTGACTTTTACAGTGATAGGCATCTTTGTGTTTTATTTTTTAAGGTAGTTTCTGAGGCATTGTTCTGCTTTATTGACAGTGAAAAATATTGAGTTTTTTTTGCTGGAAGTGCTGGGCCAGATTTGAACCCACGCAGTAGCTGGATGGACCCCAGGTAACACAGCTTAGATCTCTGGACCACCATGGGTCACATGAACATAAATGAATGGGCCATTCTATGGTTAAGGTTTTATATGCACTAAGCAACTTACTGTACCTTTCCTGTCTAGGCTACAGGCACAATTCTGGTATTTGGAATTCAGACATTTAAACATCAATTGGTCCAGTCAGTAAAATAAAACAATCTATAAAATTATTTTGGATGATAAATATGGAGGTGAGATTCCCTATCGCAATATGACCCTCGTTTAATCCAAATTAGTTTAATATTACCATCCACCACAACCACACTGTATATAACTACATATTACCATCCACTACAACCACACTGTATAGAACTACATATTACCATCCACTACAACCACACTGTATATAACTACATATTACCATCCACTACAACCACACTGTATAGAACTACATATTACCATCCACTACAACCACACTGTATATAACTACATATTACTCTCCACCACAACCACACTGTATATAACTACATATTACCCTCCACCCCAACCACACTGTATATAACTACATATTACCATCCACTACAACCACACTGTATATAACTACATATTACCCTACGCCACAACCACACTGTATATAACTACATATTACCCTACGCCACAACCACACTGTATATAACTACATATTACCATCCACCACAACCACACTGTATACAACTACATATTACCCTCCACCACAACCACACTGTATACAACTACATATTACCCTCCACCACAACCACACTGTATATAACTACATATTACCATCCACCACAACCACACTGTATATAACTACATATTACCATCCACCACAACCACACTGTATATAACTACATATTACCATCCACTACAACCACACTGTATATAACTACATATTAACCATCCACTACAACCACATTGTATATAACTACATATTAACCATCCACTACAACCACACTGTATATAACTACATATTACCATCCACCACAACCACACTGTATACAAGGTAGGTAAAAAAAGTGGCAGCATTTAACAGTACCAATGCTACTTTAGCCAACATCCAGAACAGTCAACAGAAACATTTTGTGGATAGCTATTACGCCAATAGTGGTAGACAGACTGTGACCGCTGTTGATTGCAAGGC
>JACXGJ010017158.1:0-11472 GCA_016801105.1 Esox niger
GTAGATAGATAGGTAAAAAATTGTTCCAGGTAAGGATTTTCTACATTTTTTTTTGGAAAGCAATTGACATGGAAAATTTGGTTTCTTACATAGTCGAATATGTGCTTTTCATGAAAGAATGTAAAAAATTTGAGACATTATAATTTTTGTACCAAGTTGATCTATCCAACATGTACACTTATCATGGAATTACCCACCTAATAATTCAACCATTATTAGATATGGATCAGTCAACACATTTAGGGAATGCATACATACTGAAATGTTTACGCTTGATATAGAGGTCCCGTTGTCTCCTCAATAGGTTCTGCAGAACAATACAAGAGTGTAGAAAATGCTGTGTTTAGTTGAGTTTAGAAAAATTGATGTATTTTCATCAGAACCTAAAAAGGTCAAGGATTATGCATTTAACATCATGCTACGTTAAGTTTCATGACTGACAGTGTTCGTTTATCAGGAGATGGTAGCCGTGAGCCCTACCACAAAGGGGTCTTCTCTGTGCTTTGCGTTGATGCAGCATGACTCCAATAATCAATACTACAGCAACCAGAACCACTGCCAGCACAGAGAAGCTGGAAATAGCTGCCAGTTTCCATACATCATCAGATGGCTCCTTAAGAAATTTGCCTAAAAGGGGACATATTGGCCAAAGAAAACAATTTAAGACACACAATTGAGCGTTGGTAATTTGCCAGATATTATTAATATTCCAATTTAATCTCCTTTTCTCACAACTTTGTTTTCCAATTTGAAGTTAGTATTATGGCAGTAACAATTCAGGAGAGTTGAAGGACAGGCCACAATGCGTGACCTTTTTTATTCACACTACTCGCTTAACTAGGAAGTCAGCGGAACCAAAATGCTGGAAAAACCTTTACTGTCAACCTCAGCTTGCAGGTGCCATAAGCTGGCGCAGGACCAAGATGACATGTATTTGCTAACAGTCCTAAACTTCCAAGCCCAATTATGAATTGCTTATTGGAGTGCCCGATCACAACTGACAGTGATGCACTATGGGACTAAACCCAGGGTGTAGTGGTGCCTCTGCACTTCAATGAAGTGTCTTTGACCACTGGGTCAGTCAGGACGTTGAAAGTCCGTAAGCTAGCCATTTTACTTACAAGTGCTACATGAAGGTGTCTTTGGATACTTCTGGCATATTGAGCAGGATACACATTCATCTATGTCTGAACTCCAGAATTCTGAACTGCTACATTGGCCTAGAGGGAAAAAAAGTTTGAGATTTAGAGCTTAATCCTCTGACAACTTACATTCTTGGAATTAACAGAGTTGTGCAGATATTTTTTTAGAACAGAGTGCATAGATCCATATACACCAACATTGTTGTCTTGCACAGTCAGATTCAGAATGATCTCAATATTCTCCAATAAGCATTGAATTTAGACAGTAATCCAAGTCGGATTTCACATTGGTTTTGAACACCTGCAAATACTCTGTCAAATTTACTGCCGGTGTGGCAAGAATACTGTTTTGGTTGTGATAAGGAAATGGCATGACATCATCTCTCAAGAAATGGAGAAGATCTGAGAAACTGTGGGTTTCCTCTTCTTATAAAGGGAGTCGGGGAATTCCTTTTGTTTTTGCACATGGTTGCACCTATGAAAATGAATTATGATTACTCATTGGCTCTGCGTGCAGAAACATGGTGAAAGGCTACGCGTGAATGGCAGGATGTGTGTTATCAAGACGAGCACTGCTGCATTGTTTTGGATGTTTTTTGAGAAGGTGTGGTAAAACTGAGACAAATCTTCCCGTAGTTGCAGTAAGATGTGGCCCTTAACAGATAAATAGGTGACAGACTAGTGAAAAAATCCTGTTTGAAAAAAACACAGAAATTCCCCACTATACTAGGCAAATGCATTCACCTCCATAATTGCTGACACAAATTAAAAAAATGATAGAAATGACTATAAAATAACTCAAATAATGAGCTTACTTATATGCACCATGAATCTGGAAAATATACTAAAACAACAGTAAAATATTTCACTTGTTATCAAGCTACATTCCATTGTCAAACTCAAAAGCATCATGGACTTCACCAAGTACTATGACAAACTAGACAATAACATGGACGTGTATGCAAGTGGATATTCCTGCATGCGAATAACCCCAGGTACACATCAATGTCCAATCATACCCTCTCAAAGCACAAACTTAAACCCTGTGATTTGAATGGTAGAGGACAAACCATTTGTGCAGATTAATGATGATAAGGACTGGGCGGATTCCACATGGAGAAATGGTCTACCGCTCTACCCCCAATGTTTTCCTCTCAACATTTTGGAAAAAGGCTCAAAGGTGCTCCCTCAGAATGGAATGGTGCTGAGGACAGGGATATCAATAATGTTGATGTCCATACACTGAGGGAAAAAGTATCTGATCCCCTGTTGATTAGGCATGTTTGCCCACTGACAAAGAAATGTTCAGTCTAAAATGTAAATGGTAGGTTTATTTGAACAATGAGAGACCAAAATAAATAAAACCAAAATAAATCTAGAAAAATGCATGTCAAAAATGTTATATATTGATTTGCATTTTAATGAGAGAAATTAGTATTCAACCCCTCTGCAAAACATGACTTAGTACTTGGTGGCAAAACCCTTGTTGTCAATCAGAGGTCAGATGTTTCTTGTAGTTGTCCACCAGGTTTGCACACATCTCAGGAGGAATTTTGTCCCACTCTATGCAGATCTTCACCAAATCATTAAGGTTTTGAGGCTGATGTTTGGCACCTCGAGGCTGACGTTTCCACCTCCATGTTTGAAGTTGGGGATGGTGTTCTTGGGGGTCATAGGCAGCATTCCTCCTCTTCCAAACACAGCGACTTAAGTTGATGCCAAAGAGCTCAGTTTTGGTCTCATCTGACCACAACACTCTCACCCAGTTCTCCTCTGAATCATTTAGATGTTCATTGGCAAACTTCAGACAGGCCTGTAGATGTGCTTTCTTGAGCAGGAGGACCTTGCAGGCACTGCAGGATTTCAGTCCTTCACGGCATAGTGTGTGACCCATTATTTTCTTGCTGACTATGGTCCCAGCTGCCTTGAAATCATTGAGAAAATCCTCCCATGTAGTTCTGGGCTGATTCCTCACCGTTCTCATGATCATTGCAACTCCACGAGGTGAGATCTTGCATGGGGCCCCAGACCGAGGGAGATTGACGATTCTTTGGTGTTTGTTCCATTTGCAAATAATTACACCAACCGTTGGTCTTGTAGCCCATTCCAGACTTATGTAGGTCTACAATCTTTTCTCTGAAATCCTTGGACAGCTCTTTAGTCTTGGCCATGGTGGAGAGTATGGAATCTGATTGATTGGTTCTGTGGACAGGTGTCTTTTATACAGGTAACAAGCTGAGATTACGAGCACTCCCTTTAAGTGTGCTCCTAATCTCAGCTCATTACCTGTATAAATGACACCTGGGAGAAAGAAATCCATTCAAATTGAAGGGATCAAATACTATTTTCCCTCATTAAAATGAAGTTATTCTGTCTCTCACTGTTCAAATAAACCTACCATTAAAATGATAAACTGATTGTTTATTTGTTAGTGGGCAAACATACAAAATCAGCAGGGGATCAAATATTATTTTCTTATATTTCAGGGAAATCATATTACTTAATGAAGAATCAAACAATTTCTATTTTTTTAGCATTTATTCAATTCAATTAAACTATATAAAATGTATTTAATTAAATAAAATGGGCATAGTATAAAGTGTAAATACAGTCTTTCAGTAATATCCCTCAGTCTATTTTGCTCAACTTTATTAAGGGTTCCAATACTTTAAGAGGTGACATCTAGTGTAGTTAAAACTCAGTGAAATTATACAAAATAGTAAGAGTTGTAAGATGAATGTGAAAGAAAACTGGAGACAAATCAGCACAAGCATCTGCAATATCAAACAGTCTGTTGGTGTTCCCGTGCTAAGACAATTTACATCATCTGAAGTGGTGGATTCTCAAATTGGACGATTGCATGTAACTGGATAATAACACAGAAAATATATATAACCGGGGCCATCTACTGTAACTACATATTTTTTTCTTCTTAAAGATTAACTGATAAATGGCTGATGAAGGCTAGCTTCACAGGCTTGACAGGAAATAGGAACTCAGAACTGTTGTGTCCAACACTGTAGTGTGTTCAAGTGCAGAACAATTCTTCTGAAAAGATGCAATAATGGGGAATTCACTCACTACCCAAAATGCAACTGATCGTTGAATTCAAAATGAAAAAATATTTAATCTATCCTGGTAATTAGCCAATTATTTTATCGAAATAAGATGACTGTCCATGGAAATATTTTGGGAGCAATTGCAACATTCATAAAAGCTTTAGGTAACATTCCAAGCTTTGTAAGCTTCAGAAAACATTCTTGACAATGCCAACTTCAAAGAAAAATCCCAGTATGTTTCGTGAACTCTCATACAACCTTCCCAAAGAGAGCTAAACATTTTTCAAAAATGTTCTATGGAACATTGTAACAATGGGAACCAACATTGGTCTGCTGGGACATTCCATAATAAAGGAATTCATTCATGGAATGGAAATAATTAATTCGATTGTAATTCTTATTGGAAAAATGTTGCCATTTTCTCTCTCCCTAAATTTGTAATAAATCAGGAAATCAGATTAGTGCAAGTAAAGACACGCTGCTGGTGCTCGAGTACAATAAGGCAAGGGATTCCCTGCTGATGATGACACGGGTTAGACTATGCATCGTCCCATGGAGCTCCCAGCTCGTCAGCGAGTGGCACAAAGATGGAACCTAGACTGTGGTGCCCAGTTTGATAATAATGTCAAAGGCAATCAATTAAATAAAATACACCGATATTTTTTTTATTAGTCACTTCTAGCCCATTTTAAAATAAAGTTATGCATCCTTTCAAAGATAATTACGTGGTAAGCATGTATTGTTTTATATTGCAAACCACAACCGCATTCTTCAAACAGGTCTGCATTTGTTTCACCCATGGGCACGTAGAGAGTGAAATAAGTGGATTGGAATGCGGAACCGGTGAGAAGGCAGCTGGTAGAGGAAGCAACTCCGTAAGCAACCCTTTGATCAGACTCCATTTGAGTGGCCATGCAATGATTCCATGATGTTCAATGAAACACGAATTCCCATGTGACTAAATTTGGGATAAAGTTCCTCCGCAATTAAAATTAATCTTGATTATTTGTAAGCTTTCTGTTGACATTATAAAGTTTAATCCATATGAACATTTCATATACAATAACTTAAAATTAAAGTTTTAAAAGTTTTTTACTTACCTTTTTGACCATTCACTCCGTTTAAATTCGCAACAGTCACAATGATCAGTCCACAAAGCGCACAGAGAATGTCTGAAGCCATCGTTCAACACAATTCCCGAAAGTTCATCTGATGAACAGCCCGTGTGGGTTTTCACCATGGAAAAGCAAGCCTCACAATGAGTCACCCGAAGTAGTCTGAGCCTTGTTTTAATAGAGCACACACCCACGCTAACAGTTCAACTCCTATGAGTCATTTCCTATGTACTGTACTCAAATTCTCAGTGTATTGCTACGCACGAAGCACAGCAGTACCGACAGGAAACGTACGAATAATAGAACATTTCACTTTCGTTTATTGTAGTACAGCAATACGTTTTTATATATCACTCACTGTGTATTTTCACACATACGGACAAAATACCACTGCCACGCCCTTTCTGATTTGCCCGTAGTCAATTTCAGACTCCAGAATCTGTATAGTCTGGAATTAATAGTGTTCTCATTGTTATTACCACGCCTGTCTACGTCATTTCACCTAGGAGTGCCAAGGAACACAAGCATCTGGCTAAGGTCTGGATCCCATAAACAGTGGAGAAAAGCACTTTAAACTGGCTTTGAATACGTTTAGTGTTGTTTAAAACTTCACAAAAGAGGAACATAGTGGCGCAAAGTTGTATTTTCTGTAAAAAACACTACTTTTAAACTTCGAAAGAGGAACACTAAATTCATGTGAACAAGTTCTGTAGCTTTTGCTTGGTTCAATTCCTACATCTCCTCTCATACCACTGTGTTCGAATATGTAAGAAATCTGGGCTTGTTGTCAGCATCCTCAGAAATGAGCAACATCTCTAAACACCACAAACCAAATCTATTCTCACAGTATTGGGCAATCAAATGTTACAAGCACATGTGGGAAAGACAAAGCTCACAGACTCACAAAATGTATCAGCTTCTGCTTTTGTTTTCAGGAAAACCTCAAATGTTTTACCATTGACCTCCCAAATAACCCGGAAAAGGAATAAACAGACCAAGATTAGGGCATATGTAACAGTCAACTCATGATGCGCAAGTGAACGATTTACTGGAAAAGCTCACAATTCTATGCTCTGTGAAATACAAAATGATCACTAGTACGTTCATAACACCACAATCAGCGTTCACACCACCCACTCATTTCTACCAATACAAATATCCAGACACACAACTCAAACATTACATCAACATATTATTGAGGTCTTTTTTTCAACCGATGCATGATATATGACGTTTTAAGCAATTATCTTTTAATCACCAATGTGGTCAGATTTTTTTGAGGCCAGTTGTTTTGGGTCTAACAGGATCTAACACCAAACCTTTCCCAAGATCTCATCATACATCCAACATCATTAGGGACCAGTTCTTCAAAGGTGATCTGTATTTTGCCAAATAGGTAGGACTAAATGTGTAGGAATACAAAAATATTATTTAAAAAATCACTGATTTTAATCCATTAATCATATATCCATGCATTAAATCAAAGTCAAAATTCTGATAGATAGCCTTTGAAAATCTGGGCCCAAAATCTGTGGGTAGAGAGGATCCATTAAGGCAGAATATGAATGTAACAGATGTTTTGAGACTTGAATGTATGCATAACCTTTAACAAAGTACTCTTGGTGGACCTGGTTTGGATAGCCTACTTAGTATGACACTCATGAGGTATTCCACTGAAATGTCATCTGTAATGAGGCACTAAAACCTGCAGATGTGTGAGTCGCTCTAGCTGCTAGCAACAGGCTTGGTGAACGATGTGATCATTTCGGTACTGAAACTACATTTCTACTACATTCAGCACTAATGATCACAACTCAACATAGCAACTAGTGTCCATTGATTGAATCTCAATGTTTGAGAATAGTTTTAATTTCTTAGAAAATCTAAAGCAACCGCGTTACCTGAAAGATGATTCCTGGGAAGTCGGGCAAACCTAGTGCCAAAACTACCTAGTTCACTTATGGAAAGTTAAAAAAAAAAAGCATTTTAAATGGGCTTAGCTCAGCATTTAAAATGGGCCAAGCTCAGAAAGACCACATGGGTGAGATCTGACCAGATGGGACAGAAAAACGATACAGAGCATCCATAGGTAGGAATACACGAGAACATCTGTTTTTATTACAGCCTAGCTACCATACATCATCACTCTCAACCAATCACAACTCTCTGTCTATCCATCCATTTGGTCACTAGCATCATACGGCAATGATGCAATATAAGAAAGTCTTTCCAAAAGGAGATTAAAACTGAGGAAAAAACTATGCTTGCCAGACATCTCTACAGCCACACCCTCACTTCCATCCCCCTTTCCCTCCTTTGGCTCTGTCCACTTCTCTGTCCTTTAACTCTCTTTAACCAAGTTAGGTGATGTAGATGCGATGGAAGTCATTGGCCCCAAAGGCACAGTTGCACTTGGGGCACTTCCTCTGTCTGGTGTCGTAGCGCGTCTTCAGACACTCGTAGCAGAACACGTGGAAGCACTTGGTGAGTACCGTCTCCTTGTCACGGGTGTTGCAGCACGGACAGCGCAGCTTCGCCTGCGACATGTGGAAAGGGAAGATAAGCAGGGTCAATTTGGATAAAAAATTAAGTATATTTAATCAAGATCTCTACACAGTGGGGGGTTACCTTGTACTGGTTGATCTCTTCTTGCAAGATCTCATCAGCATCAGTGTACACTTCCACTTTCTTCTGTTTTTCCAGTTTCCGTCGTAGCCTGGACAGGTCCTCCTACAAATCACAGATTCATTCAAATGCTCTAGTTCATATATTGTCCATAATCAGCCTACAGTTAAGACTCATAAATGGATTTCACAGTCCAATTTATTTACTGATGGCTTTTAGAACTTTGTCTAATTAGAAAATGTTGCAATCCCAAGAGGGCTCAGTAAAGGCATTGTTTGACCAAAATCATATTATCCCATGGTGTCAAAATTCCAAGATTACAAACATGGACCTGATATAACAAGATGTATGCAAGCACAAACTTATTTGAAAACAATGTCACACCAGCACCAATTTTATGAACTGTACACAAAAAGTTTTTTGTTAATTATTTTAAACCAACACAATTTTCCCAAGCCAAAGCAATGGTTTTACAGTGAAGATGGCATCAGAGAGCATAGTTTTAAAACAACAACTACACGGAGACAGATACCGTTGTCAGTAGCCTATTTTGTTTAGGGAGGTTTGGATTTTGAGAGAAACGGTTATTGGAATCGAGACAATGGATACTTCATGGAAATGTCTTGGGCAAAAATATCTAAAAAATATCTCAAATATATCAATATTTGACTTGAGTGATTTTATATGGTGTGTCTGTTAAAATAAATAAACCAAGATTTGATTTGACAAATATTAACTTAAATAGATCAAACACTGCCATTGAAAGTGTCCTATCCCCATCTTTACTGCATCTATATTAATGTATCAAACAAGGAATGTCGCAAACATGATATATGTGTGTTATTAAAATGTATCCATTTATCCATAAACCGTGAAGACCAGATAGTTGCCAAGCAGTGGCTGGTTTGTTATGTTATAATAGGCAAATTATGTATTGCCTCAGACTGTACATTAGCAAAATAAGCAATTGGTAATTTGTGAGTAACAATGCCTTTTTATTGTTGGAATTGCAACATTATTTATCCATCTGAGAATGTATAATAAGAAAATTAACACTATATTTGTGTTTGTGCAAGAAATAGACTGATTCCATTTGTAAACAAAATTGAGAGGCAAACAGAGTTATAAGAACAGTTAAAAATATAAATATAATTGTAAAAATAGCATTCTCAAAGGGAGGACAACATTCACAGGTTCTTATAGGTAAACAATGCCAAATCTTGAGAAAAGTTCAGTCTTGCAGTAGCCACAGACAACCTAATTACTTTCACCTTTCAGAGTGAAATGCTCCCAAAATTAGGACATCTTTTGGCATTTTGCTAGAACTGGCGTCAACCATCCCCCTAAGATCATTCCCATTTTTAATAGAAGCCTCAATGCAGTAAAATCAATTAGTAGTTATTGTAATCCAATTATTCAAGTCACTCAATTAATTGCAACATTCCTACTTCAGACAAGGGCTGCACAATTTGGATAAAATATTGAATCCCGACTGTTAGAAATATTGCAATTACGGTTGTGATTTGCCATTTTCAAATATGGGTGTTTAACAGCGTAGATAATCTCTACAAAAATAGAGATCATAGCCTACATAAACTGAATACAAATCGAGTTAAAGTTCAGTGTTTTCTATTTTAAACTTACTACCAATTTGAAGATTCAGCCTGTGTCCAACTATTTTTTTAACTGCCTATTTAATGCAATGGCGTTTGCAGCGTTTGTGCAGTTGCCATAGCTGGTTAGGCAATATGTCTCAACCCTTGAGGTATATCTCTCCTATATTAAGTTTGTTTGTAGGCACTGACATTGAGGCTGAAACTTTTAATTACCATGCTGTTGTGTATGTGGGACAATCTTGGTGCCACTCACTAACTTGAGGCAGACATCTTCGCAGTTGCAGTGTAAACTCAAACGAAAATTGAATACCATTATATTGGTGGCCGTTTGATTGAATGACTTGTCACTAAAATGTTAGTGCTAATGTTCTATATAATGACCCCAGGTGGCACCTGCTTTTGCCAAGGGGAATGTAGAAAACACGTCAAATAGGCTAATTGTTTACGCCTACCTTCAACCTTACTTATCGCCAAAATCCTTTGCATATATATAAAAATATACACAAGAAATGTAGAGATTGCAGTAGAGAAGGGAAGATTAAGTGAGAATACGGGGAAAAACTTGATGGTTGACAGCAGTGCGGTCGCCTCGTGTGAAGCACATATCATTCACCTTTTTTCAAAGTGAAAATCACAAGTTGACAATTTGGATATTGACATGTTAACATCGCAATTTCGATTATATTTCAATTAATTGTGCAGCCCTACTTCAGACATAACCCAGGGTAATCACCCACATCTGCTTTTTGATTAAACTGTCCCTTTAAACAAAGGCTAAATGTACAGAAAATGCTATCTTGTCAGTGGCTGTGTGTACCTGGGCTCTTTTGAGGTTGCCCAACTCCCTCTCCCTGGCGGTGCGGTTTTCTGACACGGACACCTGGATCTCCCTCAGCTTGGACTGAGTGTGTTCCAGCTGCACCTTCAGGTCCTCAGCCAGCTGGGCTGCCTCCACCGCCTGGGAACATAAAGGTGCAAGAGACCCTGAAGAGACACTCCCACCAAAGGCTACAGTTGACCAGGAAAACAAGTGGTAGAATTGTCCAATTCTGGCAGCATAAATGACAAAAGTAGAAGTTGTAATGCTGGGACTAGTAGTAATGGTAAGTTAAAGGGATAGTTCATTCCAATTACAGGGTATTTCAATAAGTTTGACAGAAATTCCTGGTGTATTGTAAGGCTTAAGATAGTGAGTTACAGATGATTATATCATGAAGTGTGAACATTGCTAATATTGGCCCACCCCAGAAACAAAATATCTATCGATTTGATGGAAGCTAACAATGGGTAAAATAACTTGAACACTTTCTTCACACGATCATAGCACAGCACATTAACCTGTTAGGTCCGTTGCAAAAACAGTCAATTTCCGCCTATAATGATGTACCCAAATCTAAATGCTTGTAGCTCATCACCTGAATACAGTAGAAACATATTTTTGGTTCCATTTGAAAGGAGACACTCTGTAGTCTGTAATAATCATGAATTAATGCTTGAAAGTATAACACAATAGATGTAGCAGAAGATAAAACAAACAAAAAACATACGTTTTTGTGTCTTTTTTATTTGTCTCATGTTTGAAATGCAGTGGGTAGGCCATGCATTGAGATGGAAGGCTGGAAACACTTAAAATATATTCCAATAAATTGCAGCAGACTGTAGGCAAAGTTTTGGGCAGCTAGATTGAATGACCATGGAGCTGCAAAAGATTTTGTAAGGAGTCCAAAGTGTCCTTTTCGATTGTCCCCAAATCTACCCAAGTGGACAAATTGGACAAATGATTAAATTCCCAAGCTAACCACATAGATTATTCAAAAATAATCTCTGTTTGTAATAACATATAAGGTTTACATACTACCAGAAATGGCATGCATGGTGGATCATTAGTTTCCCTTCATACAGGTAGTTCTCCTTC
>JACXGJ010017159.1:0-11511 GCA_016801105.1 Esox niger
TCAGCTGAGCCTATCTATAGATCATCTGATAATGTTGATGCTATTGTGTAGTCAGCTGAGCCTATCTATAGATCGTTACATATATATTAATATATATTTTCTACGTATTTAGCAGCAAATGCGTGAGGCTTTTACTCAGTTAGTTCAGCTCCTTGCTCCTGCTTTTGACTGCATGGGAAAAGCCTGTCTCCCCCCCATACATACACAGACACACACACACATTCAATAAGCATTACCTGCTGCCATTGGACATCTCATGGGCACAGTTGTACATGGCGACGAGGACCTTCTTGTCATCGATGCGGGACAGCATTATGATAACGGAGGTGTAGGTCACTATCAGCTCCAGGTAGTTCTTAGTGA
Source organism: Esox niger (assembly GCA_016801105.1). Lineage (NCBI taxonomy): Eukaryota > Metazoa > Chordata > Actinopteri > Esociformes > Esocidae > Esox > Esox niger. Next base: position 364 of record JACXGJ010017159.1, read on the forward strand.
AGTCAAAGTTCACTGCCTGAATGACCAGATTCGTTAGTGGAGCAGAACAACAAAACAAGATAATTTTTTATCTTGACAACTGAATTCATAATGCCAACATGTGTGGTGTCTCCATTAGAGTAAGTAGAAATGCACTCAGACTCAATTTGTATTGATTTTAATATTATTAAGACATTATAGGGGCTTGCAAACATGATTTGCTGTTTAGAGAGGTCCATGGAAAGAATTAGGTCATCTCATACGTTTACCCATAATTCCCTGTGTGTTTGTGCTAGCTGCATAATCTTTTTTGTTTTCCTGGGAGCAACAGTATTTTTGGAGTGTGCCTATTTGAGTCATTTAGGTATTGCACTGCCGTTGTGCAGTCTTTTACAGTCTTTCATTTCTTTTTGGACACTTTCATTATAACCTCACATTATTTTCCATGATTATTTCGAGAAACGTATGTACTGTAGATCTAACAACTCTATATCAAAATTGTAAATGTTAAAATGTATCTTTAAATAATGAAATATGTTAACTTTGCAATAATTGGAATTGAATACAAAATGTATGCTTTGGACCTGACAGTGTTAAACAGTTAAATCAAGTTTTTATGCCAGGTGTCTCCAACTGGGTTCAGTTCTTCAACAAAAACTCTGTACTCTATCTATGCCCACTGTCTCTGCAATAAAGCATACCTTTTATAATGTCTTCATTAATTAAACAAGAACCATGGCCTCAGAGTTAAATACTCACAATATTGAAGAAGCACTGACAGGCGTCTATGGTATTCAGAAGTTCATAAACATGATCCTGGGAAGAGTTCATCAGATACTTAGATGTCAGTTGTCAACAAAAGGTTGATATTATGTAATTAGTTGACATTTCCATAAAAAATTTAATAAATGTGTATGAGTTAACAATTATGCCTTTCACCTTTATATTCTAAAATCAGGTAAAGGACTGATGTGTATTATTTTAGGGATATTATCATCTTAATAATCATGTTCATGACTGACTGTGCACTCCTCATACTATGACCTTCATCACTCTGAACGAACACGCCTGAGGCACAGTAAAAACATTCTCCTTTTTACAATTACCAAATTGTATTCGACTCTCCTTGAACTGTATATAGTTTCAGGAATAAAAAACACTTTATATGTAAATTCACAGAGAGAAAAGTGAGAGAACTGCATTTTTGTGTTTTGAATGCAAATTATAATGAGATTTGTTTCTTCTTGGACATTGTAAGAGCTCCTCTTGAAAATGGAGGTACATCTCAAAGTGTCTAAATAAAGTAATTAGAAAGAAAGTATGCTCACCCTGAACTCCATAACATCTATGAAGGAATCGTAGAAACTAGCCATGGCCATCATCACCTCAGACTTCTGTCTTTGGATGCTGGTCAGATGCTGCTGCTTTCATTAATTTACATTTTTTCAGATTAAAAACATTTCAAAGGTCATGTTCAACTTTCACTCATTTACAGAATATTAGGTTGGCTTGAAGACATTTAAAGATGGTCTGGTTCCCCATACAAACATTTATTCAACACTGCTAATGAGAACCACAAAGAAACACAATTACTGTAGGGTAAAGTGCCTTGCTCAAGGGCACATGTTTCACCTAGTTGGCTCAAACCAAAAACCCTTCAGATAGTGGCCCAGCACTCTAAACACTACACTGTCTGCCTAACTTGAACACAGTCCTGGACAAAAGATGTTGTCCTGCTTAAAAGAGTATCTCGATTGAACAAATAAATAAAAAAAATAAGCTTGGCCAAGGTTGACAACAAAGCAGATTGGAAACTGATTTAGTGGTGTTGGGAACTCCTGTCAGCTTGTGACTGTAATGCCTGGACTGTAGCTACTTACACTGTTGCCTCTGAAGTCAATGTTGGGAAATTTCTTGTTGATGTACTTGACCGAAGCTTCCATGGTCTTTTCCGAAAGGAACTGTGGTCGAAGTTTGGGATCTGAACATGTCTGGAACAACATTATGGGTTCAACTACATTTTAATGACTTCAATTCAGGGTGTAAACCGACATTCACATTTGAGAATTCAACTAATCATTTCTGTTTCCACGGCCCTTTTCACACCGTAGAATTCATGTTGTCTTTTGAAATGATAGAGATGGATAGTTAGGTCTTGAATCCAACCAGTGTGATTAATGGACTGTCGCTGGGACTAGTATTTGGCTCAGTTAATAAATCGCTCTAAATGAGATTTTGCGAAAGTGGTTCCGCTGCAGAAACAACAGCAGCGTAGTGTTTGAGAGCCGTGGTATCAAACTGACTTCCTGAGTTCACTTCCTTTTTACACATCCAATCTGACACTCAAATGTATATTTAGTTACTCACATGATGGCACATCATACACCATCCATTATAACGCTTTGTCATAAACCAGTACGCAGTAAATGTATGGTGCATTTAGTAAAGAACACTCAAACAACAGCCCCCCCTGAAAATAACATACGTTGAAATTATCAGGAAGACAAAACTCAGAGTTCTCATGTTCCTTGTTTGGGTTCCTTTTTTTAAATGTTCGCCATTCTCCACAGAAGACCGATCCCGCTCTCTCACCTTCTTGATGTAGTTCATGCGGAGTAGCACACCTATGCCCCTGTCATTGAGGATGATCAGCTTCTCTGCAAGCTTCTGTTGGTACGCCATGGTCATGATGCCCTGCTCCTGTTCCCCGGCTGTGGGTGCCTGGAGGGTCCTTTGGGTGTGGAAATGGCTGCTGACAGACAGCCTCGACGACAAGTGCACCGTGTCGTTACTAGAGCGGGGAGGTTATGCTTCATTGCGGAACTAGTGTTTCCAGTTTCCTGTCAGTGTCAGTTAAACCGACCGATCTGTGCTCTTCTCCAGGCTTGCTGCTTCTGAGACTTCTAGCAGTGTGTCGAAGTGTCACTTCTGTATTTCTGTTTTGTCACGTTTAAAGGTAATTATTTGCTCCATGGTTTGATTGCTGGGGTGGCTATTGTGACGCCGGTGTGTCAGCACTCCGCTGAACCGTCTGTATATTGTGCATCCAGTTCTTATGACAACAACTGAAACGTGATGTGAGTCAATATTTGGTAAAGGCAACTTTTGCAGCAATTATATCAATGAGTCCATATGGAGAAGTTGCCGCCAGCTTGGCCCACGGCAGGTTCTGCCCACGGCAGGTTCTGGCCATTCCTCTAGGCAAAAGGGCTCAAGCTCTCTCAAGTTGGATGGGGACTTATTCTCAAAGGGACTGAGGTAACGGCTGTGACTGGGTCACTGCCAGATGTTACCCTTTTTGTCTTCAAGCCACTCTGGCGTGTCTATATATGGACTGAGCTGTTCCATTCAAATTGAATAGGTTCATGCAGGATGTGTTCTTCGAAGGGTTCCTTGAAGAACTTTAAAAAGGCAATTTAATTGAATTTACAGAGCACCTAAATAATCCTACAGAATTCTTTTTCTGAGAGTGTGCACAGTTCCTTCCCTCTCCACTAGATGTCACTCTATATCTACTTGTGGTTGGTCTGGCTGCTATTCCAGGTGGTATGTTGCAGAACTTAGGAAACCTACCGCTTACTCCCAATGGACAATCTACACTGAAAGTAGCTTTCTGTACAGGAAGATGATGGATTTGCCTGACCCCATTACAGCGCTGTCTTCTTGTCTTGACACCTCCTTTGGTCACTGTCTCTTGACAAGAAAGCACAACCATATTTGGAACCAGGATCAGTCAGAACCAGTCACCTCCATTAAGAAGCCTCGGTTAAGGCAGTTCAAATCTTCGATTCATTGCATTTTTCTGTCCATGTGTGCCTGTCACATTCATAAACCACACTTAACACTTTCACAAATGCCTTCATTTTCTGTGTGTGGATTTCAGATATTTTCCTGGATGTACAACCAAGACAGTTATGGAATGAACAACAGCAGAAAATGTGTTTCCAGTTTGTGGCTGAATTTCCCATCTAACTCTAACCTCACAATCTCCATTAACCTGCCGAGCAGCTCTGAGATACATTGCAAACACAGCTGTTTAGGGTTTAGACATATGGGCTCACTAAAGAGCTATCCAAGCACACTCGAAAAGTCACCAGCTATTTGGCAACCATGTGTCATTTGCTGGTTTCTCTGAACCAGATCTCTGGGACAAAAGTCTCTGAGCGGAGAGGTTCACAGAATTTGGAATCTTTGAAATACTTCTGGAAATATGTTCAGTTTGCTTCGGTCTGCCTGCACAATGAGGAGGGTGGGTTAGGTTTGGGTTCAGCGGCTTCTCTTGCTTGCAACCACAAAAAACATTAAACACATAACAGTGACAAAACAGTCATAGACAGGACCTCATACTGTCAATGTATTTTCATTGAATGTTAAATAATCAATAGTACATACATACAGCTCCAGAATAAATTAAGAGACCACTGCACCTTTTACCTTCCTTTCCAAAAAGGTTTAAAAGGAGGGTTTTGAGTGAGGAACAGAGGCGTTCAATTTGCACTGGTCTCTTTATTTTAATCCTTCTGTTCCTCACTCAAAACCTTCCTTTTCTACTTTTTTGGCAAGGAAAGAAAAAGGTGCAGTGGTCTTTCTATTTTTTCCAGAGATGTATATATATATATATATATATATATATATATATATATATATATATATATACATACTATATACATAAATAAGAGTAATACAGTACATTAAAAGACTCAAAGAAACAACAAATATATTATTTCTTTATTAAATACTCAGATGAATAAGACCTTTAGTATGACAGGAAGCTTTGTGACACTACTTGTTTTTTAGGTGATTTTTTATTTCCGCATGAGTAGCCTTTCACTTTTTTAAGTTCCTGTTAAAGACACAACCACAGTGAGCTGACAAACCCAATGACTGACGTTGATTAGAATCAAGCTAAGTAGGCTGGAATGTGGGTCTATGTTCACACTGAGTCTCAGGGTTCTAGAAACGTTACCGAGGCCTTGAGGGAGTCAGACAGGAGATGAGGGGAGGAGGGGGGGAAGTGTGTGGTTAGCAGGGAGGTTGGTGGGGATGGGGTTGGGGGTGGGGCTGGGTTTAGGGGTGGAGCTGGGGTTGGGGGTGGGGCTGGGGATGTGGGTGGGGCTGGGCATGTGTCTGAATAAAGGGCTGAGGCCCAAATCCAGGGTATGGCTATATGATATGGGATGGTGTTGGGTTAGAGGAGGTACTGGGGTATGGGGTGGTGATGGGGAGAAGAGGTGTGTTTTGCGCGCGGCTGCACTCCAGATGTAAGGGAAGTTTGTCTGTAATAGGTCTGTGTCATGTTGAGAAGAGGCGGTACCTCTGAAGCTCCAACTTAACTCCACCTTCCACCCCCAGACCATCCAGTCACCATCAGTAAGGGCACAGACTATTAACTAACACTTCTTTGAATGGTCAGCTTTAGAGGTGTGACAGCAGGAGTTGTGCCTCGGTACAGGAAGTTGCATGGGATCCTGAAATGAGACAGTTCTCCAGCCTAGGCATCCGCCTCATCTCTTCTCTTTTCAGCCCTCCTCTCCTTCTTTAAACTCTGTTCTGAGGTCTGACTGACTGCATAATAACAATTATCTATCTGGGATCTCCCCTGTATTTTCTCTTAGAGTTTAGCCCTTTGGCCATAACATCATTTTACTTGTTGGAATGTGTAGTTATCATGGATTTAACTGTTTATGCATATGGATAAAGAGATGAAAGCAAGCACATTCCCTTCGGCACGTTGAAACTAGGCTAAGAACCAAACCAGAGTTAAAATAACAGACAATCCACAACATGAGGCTTGAGCAGAAGGGCTGAAATCAAAATGGGGGAGGGCAGTCAAACTCCTTTTTCTGCTCTTGGGGGATTGTGTTTTCTTTCGCACATGAGAGCAGTTTCTTGTGGCAAAGAGAATAACTCTTCAAAATTCTAAAGATCCAACAACAACCATGTGTTGTTAAAATGACAAGGAGTGTGCCTGTCGTTGCTGGAAAATGAAATAACGTTTGAACCAACACAAACATGAGAGATATTGGCAAGCATTAATGAAATATATCATGTATATTTCCAAAGGTATGCTGAGAATGGAATGCAGCAGTTAATGAAGGGCAGAGAGAGAGGTAGAGAGAAAGAATGTGCGATTGATTACACTTAGCTTATTATCCACGTACTTTGGCAAAGTAAAGAAATATTTACAGTGACAATAAAGCCTTAAACTGAAATTGACAGGGAAGTAAAGACAAACATTGAACGTATAAGAGTGATAAGCAGAGAAAAAAATAATAGTAAAAATTATGCACTGAAAAGTCATTAAAAGATGCGGTCATGTCCTCAATATATTTTTTCTAGTTCTGAACTGAAAAATTAACTGAAATATAATTCAAAAGATTTAGTAGAATTGAAGATCCACGTGTGTCTGCATGATTGCCATCGTGATGGCTGAGCGCTGAGATCTAAAGCCAGGCAGATAGGCAGTGAACTGGGTTTTAAAAAATCTTTCCTTTTGCAAAGACATGGCCTTCTTTGCCAGTGTAGCTAGCCACGAAGAATCGTAGCAGAAGTTCAGCAGTAGCTGCCAAACATAGCCGAAGACAGACAATAAATATAAACAAGCATGATAGGTTGCAACAGAAATCTATGGTGTTCAGTTATTTGACAGTTACAAAACAAACTGTTTTGGAACCAGCTGAATATTATTTATATATAGATATCATCTAAACAATGGTGATATAAAGAAACAAACCAATCATTGATTAGTCTTTGTTTTCACTATAGGTACTGTACAGCCAGTCTAAAACTGGCAACAAGCAGCAACGCTGTTATACCTGTTGTGTGTTTGAATGTAAGCTAATACAGGGAACTAGTTTAGAGAAATGGAGTTTCGATTAATTGGTTTAACAAATCCGAAGTATATGACACTCAGCAGGCGTTTGGCCTGGTGGCGTAGTGGTTAAAGACACAGCCGGTCACATGGGAGACCCCGGAGTGACTCCAGCGAGGGCAGCAACATTCATCCCTTCATTCATCCCGCAGATTGGCCAAATTAGGCTGGCCTGGCTCCTTTTCTCGTTTTGTATAATCTTAGCTAGCTGGCTTGGCTGATGGCTTTGCTGGCTAGTAGACAAACCTACTTGAACACATTAGCTGATGTTTTGACGTTTAATTTCCTAATGTCTGGGTGATTAGGACTCTGGCTAATATCTAAGCCACAGTGTTGATAGTAATGCTATCTAACTAGAGTTGATAGTAATGCTAATTAACTAGCTACATTTGTTGCATATGTTAATAAAGAGATTGGATAGTGTGGGAAGTTGAGGAAAAGGGCTTCCTAAACCAAGTGTGCCGGCGGTGTGAAATATAAGTATACTTTTGTGTTCACATCATTTTGAGAATATTGGTATTTTTATAAAAATCCTTTTACCAAATGAACAAAGAACAGGAGCTGTGTTTCTCTGGCTAACATTTCTGGGCGGGGACCTTTGACCTCGTGTTAGATACGGCCTTGGCCGTGAGGTGATAATGACAGTCTCCTAGCGAGCATTTTATTACAGCTGTTTAAAACCGGTGGCAAAAAAAGGAAGAAAAAAGTGCGCTTGTGTAATTTGGAGCAAGAGAGGACGAGGCGCTGTTTGAATGAAGCGTTCTGCCTTTGTAATTCACTTCACATCAACAAGGAGGGCCAATCACATTAACCCGGACCAACCTCCGGTGGGCAGAAGGCCAATCATCCCCCTGACAAGGCAGGGTGGTAGGGAGCTGCCAATGTGCCAGGCTGGCAGAGCATCACAGGGCTGCGGTGAAATGTGGAGAGTGGGTTGGTTAACAACAAGGAGAGGTTGGAGGGCAGATGGTTAAATGTTGTTACCGGGTCCAGGGTTCTGTTAAGTCCCTCTTCGGTGTTCAGTTTCTGGCCTGCTGTGGTCCTGACAGGTGAGTAAGAATTGAGCACGTTTTCCATTTCCATATCTTGCTCGTGATAAACTGCCAAGCCCCAGGCAGTATCCATACGCCAACCTGGTAATGAGTCCGGTTCTCGAGACCTGTCAGACTTGACGTAGGAGGCTGAGTGTGGATCTCCAGAACATTCAGACCGGACTTCCCAGGGTGTGTCCCCGCCTGCTCCGAACATTCAGACTCAGACGTCCATTTTTACGATAAACTGGTCCGGCATTAATGGGTCTTTAGATTAATAGATTTTTTGCAGCCATCAAACTTCTCCATTCTTATTCTCTCTATTTCTCTGTATATGATGCTCTCTCCCATTCCCTGTACACTAACATCACTCCACATTTCACATTGAAAGGACGTTGATAAAATGCTGAAAATACACATTTCTCATTGAAAGGACGTTGATAACACAATGAAAAGACACATTTCTCGTTGAAAGAACGTTGAAAAGATGTTTAAAACGATTTTGCTCACTGGGTTACCGCCTGACTGTGGCAGTCTGCCCTATGCCTGTCTTTCTGACTGTCTGTCTGTCTGGCTCTCTGCCCTAGTCTGGTGTGTTATGTGATTCAGGTCTGCTGTTGTTAGTGGCTGGTGGTTTCTCTGGGTCAGTGGTGGTATAAGGCTTGAAGGTTAGTCCTAATACCACACTGCTCATTTGACCGTCTTAACAAACTTGTGTTCCTCTTTTTATAACATTTCCGGGCTGAAGTCTAGAATCTTCTGTGCCTTTACCTTGGGTCCATGATTTATATAATACAGGTAAAGTAGTATGGCGGTCTAATCAGATGTGTGAATATTTATTTTTAAGGCGAAACTGGAATTCTAAAAAGTAATTGCTTTGTCAGCATCAGTCGATGAGTGATGTGTTTCATAATATGAGAGTTTGGAGAGAGAGAGAGGGAGAGAAAGAGAGGAGGAAAAGAGAGAGAAGGGGAGAGAAACAGCGAGACAGACAGAGAAGGAAGAGGAGGGAGTAAGGTGAGAGTAAAGGGGAGGAGATGTGAGGGAAAATATTTTTCTATGTGGGGGGATTAGGTGGGAGTGAATGGGGGAGGAGTAGGTAGGGGGAGAGGAAGTCAGAGAGAAACAAGAGAGGAGGGAAGGTTAGGGAGATGGGGGGGGAGAGGGTAAGAAATTCCTCTTCGGAGCCTGAGTTCCCTTCATGATGAAATGTTGAGTTGCTCTTAACTTGGAAAGCATTCAGGTCAGTCATATTACTTAGGGAACAGTTGCAGTACCATACATTGTCTCGGCATCCGTCAGTCCTTGTACGCCTAGCGTCTGCTCTCGCCGTTTAAATAGTGAGATGTCCCGTCCCGCTTCCGTTCGGCCGGGTCTGCCAAACGTCTCATCACGAGAAAGGGCGTGGGGTTTGCCAAGGGAAACACCGTCGCCGTAGCAGCTATTCATTTAAAGAGAACGAGAGAACTGAGGGAGAGACGAAATATGTCCATGCACAAAACCATATAGATAGAGAGGTAGACTCTATTTCTGGATCACAAACGCCGAAGACGACTAATCACGACTTTCGTCCCCTTAAAGAACTATCATTTAGCACGCGTGTGCCCGCTTGTTAATGTGTGAGCTAATTATCTGACCCGTGCTTGTGAGAATGCATTTTATTACCGCGGTCAAAGTGCAGTAACTTCAGGTTTCATATTCTGTATGCAGTGCCTGAAGTCTAAAAGCTAATATTCCCTAAAGTCAAGCCAGTCCTTCCCTCCATCGCCGGCGTGGGGAAATACCAACATTTCTCAATGTGTCAATGAATCTGCCTACCAGTAGGTGGCGCACTCTTCCTGGTGGTGGCTGTACTCTACGCCCAGGCGGCCCGGGTCAGACCAGCCCCGTCTATGAGGCCTTTGTATTGGATGGTAAAGATAGCATCTCCCAGTGGCCGTCACCTCCACACACAGAGTCCCTGTGTTCTGACTCAGCAACCCATAAATGAGCGGCCTTGGCTGGGCATCTCTCCTCTCCACTCTTCCTGCATCTCTCCCTTTGTCTCTCCCTCCATCTCCCCCTTCTCTCTCTCCAGGTCTCCCTGTATTTTTGGGTTAGTCTTTTCCCTTGTCGCTGGATCAGTTAAGATATAATGCCACCACTTCTCTCTCTCTCTCTCTCTCTCTCTCTTTTCTGGCATGAGGAATAAAAACAATTGAAACAAAGACAAAAACAATATTGATATCTTGAGGGTGTTTGAATAGTTTTTCCTGAACCTAGATATTTCCTGGACTTTCTTTTCTAAACTATACTCGGTATGTAAAAATTAAGTCCAAACCAGCACGTAATAAGAGACCCTGATTGAATATAAACATAGATATATGTAGTTTCCCTCTGAATCTCTCTTTTCTCTATCTCAGTAATATTATTCTATTATCCATATGAAGCCATCCTTTCTCTATCTCAATCATGTTATTCTATTATCCATATGATCCAGTTCACTGATACAGATTGAGTATTTTATTTATTGTTTCATCTGAAAATGCACTTTTGGGACAGCACAGGAGTGTTTTTATCAATATAATATTTAAGCTATTTTGCTAAATGTGTTTGCCAGAGTATGTAGCTCTTCCTAAATTCTGACCATCAGAGTGATGCAGAGTGTAATATCGTTAGAATATTCTGACCATCAGAGTGATGTGGAGGGTAATATCGTCTGAATATTCTGACCATCAGAGTGATGCAGAGTGTAATATCGTTAGAATATTCTGACCATCAGAGTGATGTGGAGGGTAATATCGTCTGAATATTCTGACCATCAGAGTGATGTAGAGGGTAATATCGTCTGAATATTCTGACCATCAGAGTGATGTAGAGGGTAATATCGTCTGAATATTCTGACCATCAGAGTGATGTAGAGGGTAATATCGTCTGAATATTCTGACCATCAGAGTGATGTGGAGGGTAATATCGTCTGAATATTCTGACCATCAGAGTGATGTGGAGGGTAATATCGTCTGAATATTCTGACCATCAGAGTGATGTGGAGGGTAATATCGTCTGAATATTCTGACCATCAGAGTGATGTAGAGAAAGTGGGAAAGAGGGGAGAAGAGAATATGCGAGTGTGATTAGTGGGATGAAGAGAGAGGGAGAATGGAGGAAGATGGAGAGATGGCTGAAGATGAGGAGGGAGGGTGGAAATAACAGACAGAGTGAGGGAGGAAGATAGAGGGTGGAAAAGTGAGAGTGAGTAACAGAGAGAGCAAGAGAGAGGGATGAAGT
>JACXGJ010017160.1:0-11598 GCA_016801105.1 Esox niger
GTGTGTGTGTGTGTGTGTGTGTGTGTGTGTGTGTGTGTGTGTGAGAGAGTGTGCGCGCACATGTGTGAGAGGGGCCTCCTAAAAACTGATCATCGATTCCCACAGTGGCTTATGCTAAAGCTACTAAGTGAACATTATAATGAACTCTAGATTTGAGTTTGACTCCCAGGCATGAAGCCCATCTTAAAACTCGCAGAACGCCAGTAAATACTCATAATTCACTCACAATGTAATTAGCGCTGACAACAAAACTGATCAGGAAACCAATTTGCAGCGCAAACTTGTCACACGAAGAGATCCATCATGTGCTGTTGTTATTGTCAGGGTCTCAATATGCACATCAGCTTGATGGATCTACAACTGGCGTGCTGCGATAACGCTTGAATAATGTCGTGCACACAATGGATGGACGCATTCTAAGGCCCTCGATGGTCACATGGCCTGCTGGGAAATGTGCCTCAGGACTTGGCCGTCCGTTGAGGAAACCAACCTGCCAGCTCAAAAGCTAAGCTAATGCTCAGGTGCCAACCAAAACTCTGAGCTAGCATTCAGGTAACATGTAGAGAGTCAATTCAAAGGAATTATGGTGATGATGGATACGCGGTAAGTCTACAAAAACTAGCCGAGTGAACACACGCAACACACGCACACCTTCGTCGTTACATCCCATGAACATCTGGCCTGAGAAAGACCACAGAAAGACCACAGAAAGACCACTGAGAGAGACCACTGAGAGAGACCACTAAGAGAGACCACTGAGAGAGACCGCTGACAACGACCGCTGACAACGACCGCTGACAAAGACCGCTGACAAAGACCGCTGACAAAGACCGCTGACAAAGACCGCTGGGAAAGACCGCTGGGAAACGGGGGGACCTTGAGGCAACCCTACAGAATAAAATCTAACAAATTCCAACCCTTAACGGAAGAAGTCACCTATGAATTTCCCCCATCAGTGATGCAAACTCAATAACGAGGTCTGTTCATGATCCTGTTAGCATAACAATCCTGTAATCCACTACGACAACAGTGGAACAGGTTCCCTGTCTAATTAGAAAGGATATGTTCCAAATGGCACCCCCACTCCCTAGTGGCCAGGTCAAAAGGAGAGCACTGCGAAGGTAATATGGGAGCGTTTGGGACAGACAAGGACACAGAATGTCACAGGGCACAGCTGGAATCACTACGGGGATGGCGGAGTGACGCCGGCTCTCCTGTCTGAGAAAGCCTAATTAACAACCCCACAAATAAGCTGACCACTTTTCATATGCAGCGATAGAGACACTTGCACCAAGACCAACGCGGACAGAAAATAATTTGTCATGAGATCATTGGGCCCTTGCCCGGTTTCCATAGAGAGCATCAGCTGCACCCACCCACAACACTTTACCCACACACTAGAACCTACAACACACCATCTACATAGAGACACACACCCCGACGTGGACCCCCCTGACTGACCAAGGCAGCGGCAGGCGTAACTCCATCTTAGTAAGGGGATTAGAGCCCATAATTACAGGGTCATTCCATGGTCTTGCTAGTCTAATGTCGGAAATAGAATTACAGCACTGGGCCAGAGACAGTTAGTCAGGGCTGGGCCCTGATGGTATATTAACAGGCAATCTTAATTTGTCCGTGCGCTGGCGGGTCTGAAACCCAGGCCACGGCGGTACTACTGCAGGGTCGCCCTGGCCTCCTGAACTACACGCTGGCCCGTAGCCAGCGGCCATCGTCTGAACCTCTCCCCGGGTTTCACTGTCCAAACTCTCTCAGACGGGAGCGATGACACGCGCGGACGAACACCCACAAACGTTAAAAGCCTAGCCGCCATTTCCCTAGCATTCCCCGATCCCTCCACACGCCCACTGCAGCAGAGCACTCAAGACAGAGACCCGGAATGTTCTAACACGTCCCCCCCATGGGCAGGCCCTTTTCTGGCTCCTCCAACACTCAACTAAAGCCCCGGTATATATTACCTCCACCTGATTGAGCTAGACAGCAACTAATTCACTGTCACCAGGAAAAAGATGTCAGACCCAAAGCACAGTGAGGACTGTGTACTGTCCCTTCATGTGTCTATCAGGGTAGAAATACATACTCTGAAATCACACCAACATTGAACATATTCAAAACCTAATCTAACCACAAATCTTCTTAAATATTATAATAACTTCAGAGTATTAAGACTGTATGGACGACGCTGGTTTTTAGAGGTAGAAGAGATCCCTCATGCCAAAGCAACAATCTCCTGCCACTACATGAGGTCCGTTTTGCAGGGTCACCTAGATGATTAGGTTCCGGATGTGGAAAGGTCCTCCTCTGTTCCTGAATCTGTGCCTGAGGGCGATTTCTTTCTAGAGAGAAAAATCTCCAACAATTCCCCCGGAAATTTTGATTAGTCTGCCTACCAAGGAGACCCCGCCCCGCTGAGACGTGACACGCTGTTGGAGCGGAGAGAGCGTGTCAATACTTCGATTCAGCACACCCAATAAAACCCACAACTCCAGGTTGAGAAGCGCCTGGCTAACTGATGACACCGTGACATTAGCAAAGTCAGTGTAGCCGTAGGCACTCGCCTGAACAGTCCGAATGTCATTAAAGTAGTTGGACGCGTGGGAAAATAAGACGGGATTTGCAACGCATCAGACCATGACTGCTAGAAAGGCAGGGTTTTAATGTGTCTTCAACTGCTATTCCACTGTAGCATCTACAAGAAGCACAACAAAATAATCTAGGATGATGATGTAAGAGGTACTGCTCACTACCTGGCATCAAGCCCCTGATACTTTGAGTGGAGGAATTGCCCACAATATATCACTTTACTCATATGCTTTTCCTCAGAAATGCCTTAATACTGTAATTGCCCCCAGCCGACAGTCTTTCCTCTAACAGTTCAGCTCAGTGACTAGGTTGCTATTAACACACCAAAGGCACAAGCAGAGCCTCCCATCACCACTAGATGGCAGTGTGACAGCTCCCCATGTCCTACCACACCAGTCTGACTGGAACATCCGTGGGGGGGAGCGGCATTAAGAGAGAGAGAATTAAGATTCCATTTGGTAGGTTACTGTCTAAAGCCTGCTCACCGTGTGTGTTTTGCTTAGCGTTTCCTGCGGATCAGACAAAGAGAGCAGAGTGAAATGCATATGGCCATCCCACACACACGCCCACCTCTCTGCCCGACTCCCCGCTGTCTGCCGCGGTCTCTCAGCCTCACACACAATTACTAAACCAGTTAGAGGCAACTGTGTGGGTGTGTGTGTGTGTGTGTGTGTGTGTGTCTGCGTTGCCATATTGGCTCACTGGGACACAGTTTTCTTATTAGAATACCAGGAAGAATGAGGAAGAGGAGGGGTAAAGAAGACCTAGTTTTTCCTCCTCAGACGACGACGGGAGTTATGCTGTGGTGTTCTCATTCAAATCCAGGGTGAGCAGCTCCATGCTACCCAGTCAGTTCCACCGTCCCCACTGGGTAGTCTAAAGATGACACACCTAAAATCATATCTAAATTCGTTCCCATTTGCGCCAGCAAGGCAGTCTGAATGGAGAGTTTGGTTAATACTGCACACATTTAGGTAATTCAGCTGAGAAAACATACATATTTTAGAAAGAATTATCGCAGGTCTGGTGTGGTTAGCGAGCTAGCTGGCTGGCTAATGGTTTCATTTAAAAGATGCATCTCGGCAGAGTGAGCTCGGGCTGCTTTTTGATCAATGAGACCTGACTATATTATGGAAATTGCAGAGAGCTGGTTGTGAGGATAACTACGGCTCTGGAATGATCTGGAATGTGTGGCGGGGGGGCTTTGGGCGTTGCAGCAGCAGCAGAAGCAGAGTCATCAACTCATCAAGTAGGTGCTACATGTTAGCAGGGGAGAAACAGGAAGTCCAGGCCACAAAAAAACATCAGGGTCAGCAAGCCGACTCTAGGACCATCACCTGCCATTAATCTACCATCCCCATTGTGAAATATCAAAAATGTAAAAGGACCAAATTGGACCAATCGTTACCCTAAATGATATGGCATCACCCAGCATGTATGTTATGGGGCTGGTTGTGTTGTGTTAAATGAATGGAACGGTATATCGGCACTGTACAGTAGAACAGGTGAACACCGTGTGCATGCTGTAGAGTGGCGCTGGGTCATTTCTACACGACGCGTGTCCCTCGTCTGACCAATGACGTAACACTGCACCTTATTGGAGTATAGACAAGACCTGTATGAGAACGTGTGGCAGTGTATGTGTGTGTGAGAGGCTATGAGTGTGGGTTTGTGTGTGTCAGCATGGTCCTGTCTGTGGGGGAGTAGACCAATTAAAACAGGTGAGATTGATCACCTCAGGCTCTCGCCAGCGTCTGGGCTTCCTGCAGTCAACAGGAAATGAGATGGCCTCGTTTAGCTGACGCTGCGCCACCATGACAAATCACCCGCCCTCCCAGAAGCCTAAGAAGGTCCTCTTGTCTATCCTACTGGTCTTTCTGTCTCCAGCCTCTCTTTTCTTCTTCAACATCTCTGAACTCTCCTTTCTTGAATCTGTCTACAGAACTCTCCTTTGTTTTCTTTCTCTTTTGTTTCTACCTTTTCTCTTCCTCCAGTCTTTCTGAATGTGTAGGTCTCGGCCTGACACAGGACCCAGGATAGTAACTGAACCTCAAACTGTTCATCTGCAAAAGCCAGAGAATAGGCGCAACCAAGGCTACATAACCAATGCTAATGTATACGACAATGTTAGTACATTCAAGCCGGTAGCAGCTAAGCCATAATGCCATTTAACCCATGAATTCCACGCCTAAACGAAGACACGTTCAAAGAAACACTCTCAGAGCCTGAAAAATGCATTTCTTTTTCCAAAGAAAATTTGTTTTTTATTTTTTCATCTGGACAACGAGCCTTCATCGTCCTTTGAATAGTGGTATCTGAGGAGACAGCGCCACAGAGAATGAGGGAGATTGACCCATTAGGCCAGGGGAGAAGAGGGAGGACAGCCTATATAATGGGAGTGTATGGGGCTAAATCACTGCTTTGTGCAGACTGTATAATACCATATAATGACAGGTCTACAGAGGGAAAGCCAGGTGATTGGTCTGTTTTGTACTGCATTAATGAGGGTCTGTAGAAAGAGATGTGGGGGATTGGCATATAGGACAGTTGGGGTAATTCAAGCTCTTCAAAAAGGCCCTCATCACATCCTTCAGACTAAAAGTGGCTGAACTGAATGGCAGAGGCCAATTATCCTTCGTTACACTATTAATAAGAGGTGGCAAATAACTGACATTACTAAATGGCCCCACAACAAACATGCCATTTCACCCATGTTAACATATTAAGCATCCATCTCCACACATCACACATCCATGTTAGCACTACACATCCATGGCCCCACAACACACAGCTATATCCCCTCAATATATAGCTCACAGCCTCACAATACAGGAATCCAAAATAATATACCTTCACGTCCAAAGCACAACAAATCCACCTTCCTTGTACTGTAGCTGAGGATCCATTAAGTAGCTGAGGATCCATTAAGTTCATCAAGTGCAGTCTAGTCTCCCTGGCAGTGGATCACATCTGCCAGTTCCGGAATTCTCCATAACATAGAAGTGAGAGATGGCTCATTTCCAATTAAATCACTGGGGTTTACAGAAAATATTAACAGGCTTTTTCCTGCAGGTGCTCTTTAGGGAAGCAGAGGGGAGGAAATGGTTTGATAACAACAGTGGAGCTTAAGTAAAGATCAACACAGCATTTCTTCTTTTTTTAATACAAGGTACGCACAAACGTAAGGCCAACCTTTTACCTTGGGGCTTATCTTGCTTACCACAAATACTGTTTTCCACAGTTCTTTTAGGGCTGAGGTTCCTCGCAAAAATTATTCGAATTTAAACTCAAGGTGACATTATGTGTGAAATAAAAGTTGAGAACCTTTTCACCTTCAGACCTTCACCTCAGAAAATAGTCAGAGAAGCGTCTCAATACAGTAACACATGTATTGAAACTTAAAGCACCAATGAAGAAGGCAGGTAAGTTCTTGGATAAGTATAGTGTGTCTCTGGTGGGGTCACAAAGAAGCCACATTTCCATTCGGATGAGGGGTGAAGGCAGGCGCAACAAGGGGGGCAGAGCACTGGACCGTGGGAGCCAAAAACAATGGAGAGTCAGAGCAACAGTATCGATCAACACGGATCAATCTGGAACATTGAAAGGTGGGGCCAATAAAACCTTGACTTTCCTGGAACGATGGAAACACACTTTTACACACGCACGCACGCACGCACATTGTCAGTATTGACAGGTCTGTCCTGGCTGTCTGAGCCCACTGCACTTTCTCCAAGAAAACACTCAACCCTTAAATATCCTCGGACAAAAGCCTTGGGACCTTGAAAAGGACAGTCCATTTGCCCTCTCCAACACAGGTAATGGCTGAGCCGCTGCTTTGAAATAAATGTGCCGGTAAGAGGGGTGAATAAATGAACGGAGACGACCGCGTTTCCTCCGCTTTAAATTACACTGGTGTCAAGCATCTTCGTCAAACATCAGCGCCAATCTTCAAAATGGCACTCTTTTCCCTGCAACCACTAATCATTGTTTTCATTCAAAGGAACTTCTCGATAAATGCAATTTGGCCACCATCCTGGCTAGGTATTCACTACACTGTCCTATACTTAGTCAGCTAAGGAGTGGAACCAATGAATGAGCTAAAGCCAGCGGACCAGGTTTCTAAAGTCCAGACTAAAGAGGGTTGGATGGGAAGCCTAAAACAGGTAGCCGACACACTCCTGGTTAAAAAAGGCCCCACCACTCAAGGTAGGTTATGCCGCCGCAACAACATGGAGACAGAAGCCAAAACGATGTTACCGCCAAGTCGTCTGTTCCTCGCCCACGTAAATACGCCTTACTAGCATTTCAAAACATCAGGTCCTCCTGTAGCCAGCTAGCCAGCATGTGAACTAGCATATGAACAGCATTACCAGCACTCGGTGACAGATGCTATTGGCTCTTGTATACGTCACTGGAAGTCTCTTGAAGATGCTTCTTCAGCCATTGATGCAACAAAGATGCAAAACACCAACACACACCTGCGGCACAACTGGTACCGGATGTGGTCTTTCTGCCTTCTGTACTGCAGCACCTCCCCCTGCCTGTGCGCCTGGTATCACTAACTTCAGTTGCTTAGAGTGCTTCTCTCACTCGCTAAATGCTCCTGAAAACACTGGTACCTAAATGCAATTGAAGACACAGATGCTAAATGCTTATAAAAAGTGAATCAGAAATGCTATTAAAACCATACAACCTCTGGCTGCATAAAAAGTCGAGGAATTTGCCGCTAGCTTGTAATACCAACTAAAATGCTGGAGGGATTACGAAATGCTGCTAGCTGCGGAGGGCTCACCAGGACAACAGAACGGACTGAATAAACCAAATCCATCTGCTCAACATTCACTGAGCGACAAGAGCCATCTATATACCCACCAGTGGTGTTCACGTGGGTCTCAATACACCCTCCCCCTCCCTGTATATTTCTATTAACAAAATGTATGCACTATACAGCATCTGATGTTTTACTCACACCCTATTGCAATGACAGTTTGGATAAAGTACAAACTATTGAAAAAGGCCTTCCCTATTAATGTGTACAGCCAGACTCCTATTAATGTGTACAGCCAGACTTTTAGCTATTCATTTCCACCCTACTTCAAAAATCCACCCCACACAAACAGAGCAATGCTTTAGTATACCCGACAAGACCCAATATCAGAGTCTTCCCTTTCTGGCCTGTCCATACCACAACCAAGTCCCATTTCACACCCTGATTTAATGCAGGCCCTCCACTTCAGCGTTCCAATCACCCCTTGCCTTCTCCGTTTTCTCTCTTTCCATCTCGCCTGCTTCCTCTCCATTGCGGAGGTCCCTACTGTGTTCCATTTAAACCTTTATTTCACTGCAGGGCCTCCTGTCCTCCGGCCCAGGCAGCAAATTGAAAATGGTTTAAGGTCCATCGATGCCTGATTGAATGTGAAAAGAAAACCTGCCATAAAGAAGGACTGGTTGGTGATTGGGGGGGGGAGATAACACCCAGACGACCCCCTGACGAAGACCAGGATGGAGGGAGTGGAGAATGAGGAAGGGTGTAAAATCTAAAGGGGGAGAGAAAAATGAAATATGATTGAATATTTGTTAGCCAACCCGGTATGAAAAGCAACTTATTATGCTGTCCTCCCCTCACCAATGCCGAAATGTCTCAATCAGCAGTGGAGAGGCCCGGGGGGGGGACAGAGAATGACATGGGGCCCGGGGGGGGGGGGACAGAGAATGACATGGGGCTCTGTGTTGTGGAGAGGGGCTGCGGGGAAACTGACATGCAATTTCCAGGCCTAGACTTCACCGCTGTGCTGATGGTGTCGTGTCTACAGCAGGGACATTACCCCACTCATGACAACACAGAACACAGGGTGCAAAGCAACAGCCAGCCGCCCCATCTAGAGGCGCACGCACGCACGCACGCACGCACGCACGCACGCACTATATGTTTCCTATGTTCTCCTCCTATCCTTAACAGACCTGTCAGTCAGTCAGCCTTTTGCTGTTACTCTGTCTTAAATAACCACATAAGGCAGACTGTCCTGTACAATCGTATCAGCCTATCTGTATGTTCTATACAAGCGCACAGGGCTGTTGGTCTGTCCTACAACCATACAACGCTGTCTTGCCTGTTCTTAATATCCCTTCCTGGGCTGTCTGTCGGTCAGTCCAATAATACCATACAAGCCTGGATTCAAGGAGCGGAGCGAGGGCAGGACGGGGCAGGAAGGACGTCCTCGCCACTGGGGAGTATGGGGGTCAACGTGTGGAAGACAGGGGGCAGTGGGGGCAGGAAGGACGTCCTCACCACTGGGGAGTATGGGGGTCAACGTGTGGAAGATAGGGGGCAGTGGGGGACAGGAAGGACGTCCTCACCACTGGGGAGTATGGGGGTCAACGTGTGGAAGGCGGGGCAGTGGGGGACAGGAAGGACGTCCTCACCACTGGGGAGTATGGGGGTCAACGTGTGGAAGACAGGGGGCAGGAAGGACGTCCTCACCACTGGGGAGTATGGGGGTCAACGTGTGGAAGACGGGGGGCAGGGGTGCATTAAGTAAAAGCTTTCCACAGAGATTACAAGGAGATGGGCTAGCAGACAGATCCGACACTGTCATTAAAGCAGACTGATGGAGCTTGGGTGGCCGGTCTCAGCATGTAGACCTGTGAATGCTGTCTGTTTCATGGGGTCTTAGAGTGTATAACCAAAAACACCAAGAGCAAGTCATTATAGTAAATATGGCAACATTCAGTACCGTTGGCTGCACGGATATATGTTGACATTAAACAGGTATGGGTTTCTTTTTACACACAGCAAGTAGGCTTGTAGTTCAAACTCAATGAAGAGACAGAATTCAACATGATCCAAGGTATTGCTTTTAGTGTGTAATTTGGCAATGTCCTTGATCCTTATTCACAACAGTGAAACACAAGAGACTCCAAACCATGCAAAGTTTGATAGAAAGATGGGAATTCCCGTTAAGTGTTTAGATGGAGTTTAGACTGGGAGATGAATGCAACAATTTTGTTTCACTAAGTTCCAATCTAATTTGCACTTGACACCTGACATTTGCATAATGTGCTCTCTTTGTTTCCTGAGTCACAACGAGAAGCCCTGTCTCTGTGTTTCGTCTGCGTGCGACAAACGTCTCCTAAC
Organism: Esox niger; assembly: GCA_016801105.1. Lineage (NCBI taxonomy): Eukaryota > Metazoa > Chordata > Actinopteri > Esociformes > Esocidae > Esox > Esox niger. The sequence continues at coordinate 9,737 of JACXGJ010017160.1, forward strand.
TAACCTGCCTCATTAAGGGAAGACTGCGTCGGCCGATTTGGGCCCATTTGAGTTAATGTCGCCGGAAGCACGCAAACAGCCTGGCTAATCAGGACAACGGAACTAATCAGACACCAGTTAAAAACCTGTCGCTTCACCAATGACACGCCCACTACTGTGGCAGAAGCCAATCACACACCGAGCAAAAATGGACACGGAGAAACCGTCAAGGACTAAGTCTGGTAGAGACCGGGCTGCATTAGGACCCAAGAGCTGTTCACATCGTAGATTTCAGACACGGGCGACAAAGCCCCCATACCAGAACACCTCCCCGACCACCAGCCATCTCACTCCCAATCCAATACACGGGAACATATATCAAGTGTCTGCCCGCCTCGTATCCACCATCAATATGTTGCACTATGCAACACCACCCTCCCCTCCTCCCATCCAAACCCGACCGCAGACGCCGGAGGCGGACGAGAGAGTGAGAACGAGTCAAGAAACAATACATTGTACTTAGTAAATTGCATTTGAAACCAGGCGGGAATAAATACTGGATATAAAGACTACCTCTAATGTGCCTCAAATCCATTAGAAACCTCATATTCACACGTCACAGAAATCACATTACAAGACGGCTAATGTCATTTCTCTGGGTTATTCACTGAACAGCGCTGCCAGGGTGAGACAGTAACATCAAACATAATGGATTTTCACCTTTTTTTCCCCTCTTGCTTCATTTTTTGTTCTCCCTCTCCCTCATTCTGTTCTGTGCAGAGTGAAACTCTGTTAGGATGTCACGTTCGGGGGTTGACTTTCTTAGGGATTTAATAGGGGAGAAGTTTGGAGAGAGAGAGAGAGAGAGAGAGAAAGAGAGAGAGAGACGGCAACGCCGAGGGGGCTTTTGACAACGTGCCATGGTTTAGCTATTCAACTTCCTGGTGGAACAGACTTCAGACGACAGAAAATGTCAACCTCATTCAAAGTCCTCCAGGCCAGGGGACACTATGTCGTATACGCGATGTGGTGACATCCGTCTGCGGGCTAGAATAGCACTGTATCTAGCCACTTCAAATAGATACCTGTGATTACCTCATTTTGCTCACTACTTAACTTGGAGAACCCACATGGAAAACCCCAGACGTCCCCAGCATGTGCGTGTATTTAGTTTACAGCCTCTCTCCGTTCCAAGGCTCACAACATGCAGTAATGGACCATGAGTACAACTTCACCTCACCCCACCTAGATAATTGTGCCTAGATTTACCCACCAGTTTCCCATGCATCAAAAATGACACCTTATTCCCAACATAGTGCACAACTTTAGACCACAGGTCAAGGGGCCTTATATACCGGGTAGTGAATCATTTGTGACCCAATCCTGGATTCAGAAGAGGATTAAACAAAACCTCTTCAAATCAACAGTGGTGAACACAATTGGTGGGGAAATTGAAGCCGCTGGAAGCCCGCGAATAGAAAGCACATAGAAAATGTGTTCTGTGCCGCAGCACTCTACTCTGTCTGGGATGCTTTCTAACAAGGCTCCTTGGCAAGCTGGGTAGTGATTACCTCAGGCTGCTACTCATTCGGTGAAACGCTCAGCACTTTTTTTTTTATTACCCATCTCCGCGATCTACTTGAGATAATAACTTGATACCCTGGAATGAAAACAAATGTCCTTTACTATATTATATTGATCAGCACAATGGTGTTGTGTTCTAACCTTGTCCTCATCCAGAGACTACTGTAATCACAGTAGCTCTCCCATTCTTTCACCTCCTCTATCTCTCTCCATACTCCTCACTCTCTCTTTCTCTGCCTCTCTCTCCCTCTGCCTCTCTCTCCCTCTGCCTCTCTCTCCCTCTGCCTCTCTCTCCCTCT